>JASANG010003883.1:0-120936 GCA_030248215.1 Enoplolaimus lenunculus | reverse complement strand
TAAATGGTGCAGCTGTGGCACGTTTTGTCACGTTGTATATATTGGGTAACATTTTGTCTGCTATGTAAGCCAATATGATATTCAAAAAACAGTGGTTGTCTGCTAACATCACGTATCGGTCACGTTTTGTCTTTCAATATCATATGATATTCCCTACGTTGTCTGTCAATATCATATGATCATTTTGAAAATGTCTACTGAGTCAGTTGCATAACTAGGTTTGGAGTATCATATGATACTAATCGACTTGTAATTAGCGGGAAATTCAAATTTTGGCGGCAAATTTAAATTTTGGCGGGAAAATTCAGATTTTGGTTGAAAATTAAAACTTTGGCGGCAAATTCAAATTCAGGTGGGACAATTCAAATTTTGGCGGGAAATTCAAATCTTGTGGGAAATACAAATTTTGGCGGGAAATTTAAATTTTGGCGCAAAAATTCAAAATTTGGCCGGAAAATTCAAATCTTGGCAGAAAATTAGAATTTGGCAGGGAATATTCAAAATTTTAGCGTATTGTACGTATACGTCTTAAACTACATAATGGAATGTCATATGATACTCCAAATCCGTCTTTGAATATCATATCATATATGCTGTTAATTTCGAATATCATATGATATTCAACAATATGTCTGATTATGTCACGTGACATTCGAACACTTGTATGCTGACATAACATGAATACCCCTGCTTTGTATAGCAATATCACATGATATTCGACTTTTGCCTGTCCGTATCATATGATGGTAACAAAAATTTATGTTGATGTCGAATCAACATGTGACAAAACGTGACCCGACTGCCCCAGTTATAACGTGAACCCCGCATATTATAACCCCAAATTCGGTACACACATAGGTAAACACCTACACGTAGAAATTTAGCAAACAGGTCTAAAATTTAAAATACACTTAAAAAAGCTTATAGGTCAAATAATAATGATTTTTAAAATTGATTTACCGATAGTATAAGGCTACACTGTAAATTCCAATGAGTTTATTACTCAACTCAGACGGAAAGTTAGTTCTTTCTGAGTTAATAACAGTAAACTTTAACTCACTCTGAGTTGATTTAATTCTCCCTCTGAGTTGAGATGACTCTGGCTGAGTTGATTAATTAACTAACAATGAATTGACTGAACTCAAAATTCTGAGTTCTGATAGTCCTAACTCAGGCTGAGTGATTCAACTCATTCTGAGTTACAATCAACTCACTAGAATTTACAGCGTATGAGTTTATAGAACTGGCAGCAGTGTAAACATACACGAACCCAATCTTACAAAAGGTACTCATCCTCACAGCGAGTAACAACAATGGATATACCATTGCCGGACAGCGCAATCCCGATGCCCAATCAATAGAGTATCTTGTCAATAAACAATTTATTCTAATCAAATTTCAAAATACACAATTTCAGAAGTAAATGTACATTTTTTTAAATTTTGTCATTTTAAAATTAAGTCTTAGTGAAAATTATTACGATGCTTTCATGCGGAAAATTAGCACATTTTGTTGATTTACATGTGACCATCGCGTTGACTTCGCCCAGTGTAAACATATCGCGTACTTGGCACGCAAACGATCTGTAAACTGTAAAATTACATCAAACCTCCTTAATGTTTATTTCGTAAATTATAGCTCAGCATGTCGAAGAATATTAAATAATGCGTATAAGTATTAATGAATATTAAATTTTAACCTGGACAATATTCACAAGCATAGCCATTGTTATTCTGGTTGCTGTCGCAAGGTCGATCAATCCAACTTTGGTCAGAACTTTTCTGCATCACACAAGACTGAGCGCTGAAATGGAAAACAAACGACATTTCGGTGCGTGTACTGTGGTGACCCGCATAAGAGGGTAGGGGGACTGATTTGGCCTCTCCAGAAGGTACCCTCTTGTTATTCGGTTACGCACTTTTATTTATTTTTAACCCACGCTCCGCCGCCCTTCGTTCCTGATATATATCCGGTACTGCAATTATCCGTTAAATTAAACGTTTATTTGTCTTGTGTCAATAGCTTGAGCGACAACACACGGTTATACTTAGGAATGTACCTACTTTCAAAATTTAAGTACGCTTTAAAGTTTCGAACTCAAATTATTTGGTCCTGGAGTCATTTATGCGCAACAATTAGGGTAAATTGTCATTTATGGAATCTAATTAGGATTTAGGGACTCTATCTGCTTACGGACTCTTATTAGGGATACGGACTCCTATTGATTCGGACTCAAAATAATCACGAATCTGCCACTGCATTTCACAAGTTTCCCACGCCTGACATGTACGCCTACTCCTAAGCCTAAGCTTAGTCCAAAGCCTAAGCCTAAGTTTAGGCAAAAAAGTTACATAAAGTCTAGGCTTAAGCTTTGCGAAAAATGGTTTCCCCAAAAGTTAGCGTGAGCCGCCTTTTTTGAGTCTGGGTGGTTTGAAACCGAGACAAGAAGTCGAGAATTTCGCAAATTTGGCAAATGTATGCCTATATAGTTCAAGTAAGTGATGCCTGATAAACAAAATTTCGCTGCGAATCTATGAATTTTCATAGTTACGCGATAATCATGAGCAGATATACTGAAACAACACAAAAAACTATGACAAATACAAAAAGGTTTTAAAAAACATTTAAAATTATTTATTTTGAAACTTTTAATTTTATTCGGTGATGATCAAAAATTTGACTGAAACAGAAACTTTTCACGACCGGTCTCAGTAGTCAAGTTTTGGTCTCGGTCTCGGTTTTTAAGCGAATCCGCCTATCCCCAGTGTTGACTATCAGTGAGGTAAATAAAGGTCAATTGGAAAATCAACTTTAATTTAAACCTTCAAACTTTAAAATTACGTCTTTTCTGTGTTCTGTCGAAAATTTGCTTAAAAGTCAGAGGTGTCGACTTACAAGGTTGGTCAGCAACCCAGCCATAATCAGTTAACGTTTTTAGCCAAATTAAATTCAATTTTTGTATTAAATGCAACAATTTTTTACTCGTCATAACGGTCTATGCGATCTGTTGTTGCAAACGCTTCACAGTCAAGTGCGTACAGCTGTTGCCCGTTGTTAGGCAATTCACGATAACCAATCCAAAAGTTACCTGAAAATAATTAATGTTTTTTCGACTACATTGTTTTACTACTTTTGGGCAATTGGCAGCATAAGCCAAACACATTGTTTGAACTAAATAAAACTTCAGCGCAAAATTTTAGTCTCGATCTCTGCTGGAGAGTCTGGGCCAAAGTGCAGCGCCAGTGGTGCAACCGAAGGTGAAAAACTAGAGCCGCAGGCTCACGTTTGCTATATTTGCTGCAACCCGTACCAGGTGGGACGCCAGAGGAGGTGACTCAAAATTATAGGCAGTTTAAACAATATGTTTAATTTGCTAATTTTGGCAAATATCTATTTCATCCGTCCGGTACCAGTACGACGCCGGCCGTTATCGTTCGTTGTCAGTCTAGGAAAGACCCGTGACTTCAGACCTTTTAACATTTAAGCAACTGAAAAAGCGGGTTACGGTTGGTTTCGAACTAGCGGCGTGCGAATCTTATGGCAAGTCCTCGATCACTGCACCACGTAGTCCGCCTTCCTCTCCAACTACTTTATTCGTCGAGTATGTATGTCGGCGTTATGCTGCCAGCTAGCATACATACAATGCACTGTACTATATTGCATGCGCACATAACGTACAACCATATCTCACATACTTACATGCGTCAAAATACGGTATCGTACGTGAGTAATTCGCGTAAGATACCGCACAGTGACGGACAGCGCCGTAAAGAGTCACGGACGGCGCCGTGCGACAAGTATAGCGCAACCCTGATTTTGTTTCTAAAGTATAAATACATGTGTTTAATACATACATGCAGATTATAACTCTACAGTACTTTTCACCTAAAATTTTGACCCTGCCTCGCATAAATTAGAGTGAGTTTGATCGGAACGAAACGCGTGCCGGCCACATTGTTTCTTACACAGAATCTAAATTGTTGCATGCTCTTGTGATGGCATCAGGGTGCAACCGGATATTCGGCGCCGGCTCCGTAAAATTTTTGGTATCCTGTTGTACCCTGGATAGCATTATTGACTTTCGGTTTTAACACTGGTTGATAATGGATCTTAACAAGAAGATCCCACAAACTATACTTGTTTTTGACTGACACAACAAGAATTCTTAGCTATTAAGAGTAATTATGTACTCTTGTTAAAAAGCCAAGAGTGGATAAATATACTGTATCACAAACAAAATGTAGCATGGACGTCAGGACTGCTGAACAAAGGGTGCAAATTTTAATTTGGTCGAAATTTATTTCTGCCCATACATTTAACTGTATTTGCCAATCATAGTCAATTATTTGAAATGCTATTTTGTCCTGGTTGGTTATATGTTTTACATCTCCTTTGCACTTGCTGCAGTGCTGCGTTAAATGAAAATATATTGCGGGCTTATTTGTGTGTGTAATTGTGCTTTCTTTTAGTGTTTGGAATGCACTTAAGTAGGTAAGCGTGGTATGCCTTGTACAATTGACATATCAGGGTTGCGTTATACTTTTGTTGACGTCCAGCGCCGTCCGCCACCCGTCAGGCGCCGCTCGTCACTGTACAGCATCGTACAGCGTCGACCGTCATCGTACAGTATCGTACGCAAGTGACTCACGTACGATAACGTATGGAGACGGACGGTGATTGACGGCGCCGGACGTCGAGTATAGCGGAAAACCTTACTAGGAGTAACTTCCGAGTTGAGTGTAAATAGCGGTTCAGCTTGATTATACGAATACCACGTGAGTGCATGGAAATTTCATGCAACCTTTTTCGTTTTTCGTGTATTCAGCAGCGATATTATATTACTTAAGTTAACTACAACTTACAATAACCTTTTGCAGAACGCCTTGTAAACAGTTGTTAGACAGGCATAAATCTTTAACCTTATGCCATGTGGTATAATGGTATAGTGGAATGACTTAGCTGGGGGCAGCTGGCTGGAAACAGAAAGAAACAGAAGCAAACAAAAAAACAAACAAAAGCAAAGGAAACAAAAGAAGGAAATAAAGTCAAAAATTAAATTAAGATTTATAAATTTTATGCAAAATAGATACATGTGTTGGCGACTAGCCCGAATTGTGTATATTCAGTCTTGAGAATTGAAAACAGAGATTTGACGTTTTATTCTGAAACTACGGAGAACTGCGTTTTATTGTTTCTGTTTCGCTACTGACTTAAAAACTTACGCTTTGGTATAATTGTTCGGTTTAATTCCGCGCTTGCAGGATTAATTGGTAAGAACTTTCTGAGTTGAGTGCCGTAGAACTGTTTTAAAATCAGAACTGTTATGGGCGGGCTATTTGTATGTACTCCCGAGTCCGGTATGTTGAGCGCCGAAACCTGTCCTTGTTAGGTAGTGCGTTCAACGAATGTACCGGGGCTCGGTCATTACTCTAGCCGCTCGGAACGCATATACACGTTTACTGACATAGAAACTGTACACTAAAAACGTAAGCTTAGATCGAATTGAATCAAGAGCATCGGTAAACATTGTATAACATTGTATACTGTATAACCATATCTGTATCTTTGGTAAAACCGTTCTTCAGTAAATTCTTAAAACCGGCCGTGCCGTTGGTGAAGGGCGAATACGCTATCGTCATAGAACCCGAACTTGGCCGTTTACGTGAAAATCCTACATGCCAGAGCATTTAGTTTAAATGTGCAGCGTTAATCTGGCAGTAATTCAGTTTGTTATTAGTATTCCAATTTTTGTGATTTTTCGAGAACACTGTTCCATTTTAACAAATTTTTATAGTTTTAATTCCTAGAATTGAAATTGTAACTTTTCAAAGTTGACGGCAAAATAATGTTGGGCATTAAAATTTTAATTTTTATAAAATAGCAAATCTGTTTAGAAATCGTAAGGATTTGGGTCACAACATTGTTTCGAAAAGTTTTATAAATTTATTTTTAGAAAAAAACCTTGTTTAGAATGTCTAAATTTTTGTCCAAATAGAAGCTTTTTACCTTTTGCGCGGTTTGAAAGAATAGCTTTGTTTTCAGAACAGGGAATTTTGATGAAACTATTTAACGCGGAGAATTAATTTAAAATTTTAAGTTAAGAAAAATTACTAATAATCAAATTTTAAGTCAAAATAGCTTTTTCGATATAAATTTTAGCAAAGTTTAAAGTTAAATATTTTTAAGAAAAATCTGTCGTTATGATAAATTTGGTAGTATGAAATTTAAACGTTTTTGTAAAACAATATTCAGAAATCTATTATCCTATCTGTTCAAGGGTATATCAGCGAAAAGAAAGTTACCGTTGCATGTTCAGAGTTGTACGGCATCGAACTGCTGCTAAATGGTTTTATGGAGTGTGCTACTTAAGATTCACACGAATTAGTTTTACTTATCATGGAACCTGTTGCTCATTGTTTAAGCTTTGTACGCGAAGTCCTATATAGTTGAATACTTGTTGGTTAGTGCGCTCGGACAATATTCGGAGTATTTGTAGCTGGTTGTAGGCGAGAAATTTTTCAGCCTGACTATGTTACGTTTTGGTTTAGAATTGGCTGGTAAAATGAATTTTGTGAAAAATTTGCTTGGGAATTGAAAATCCAGAGCACCGTTATTGTTAGCCAACAAGTCTGTTTTAGTGAGACTTCGTTGTTGTGACAATTATACCAAGCCTAGGAGGTACTTACTTGGATTGTTTAAATACTTAATTTATTTCCAAAAAGCGTTGCGCAATTTTTCTCTTCCAGCGCAACGATTATGCATGAGCCACTTTGACTTTCGCCCGCGTTGTGGAATGCGAGAATGCCAAATCTCCAATTTGAAATTGAAAAATCTAATTTTCTAATAGAAACAAGAATAGAAAATCTTAAATTAATTTAACAATTTTAATTTATCACTTTTTCAATTTCCCAATACTGTTTATAAATTTTAACAATTGGCTAAAACAGTGTGTTTCACAAACGGTAGTAGTAAATTGCACTATTAATTTTCCAGAAGGCGGGCTCAAGTTAATGTGGCTCATGCATTATTTTGCATATTTTCTGACCTTAAAATTGGCAATTGGTAATTATCGTAGATTGTATCTCGGAGGAGTTTGACATATTTTATTGTTGAATTTTACTAGCCTAAAAGACTTCAGTTAGGCTAGTGTGATTGCCTAAGGAAGTAGAGTTCCCACATTTTTGAGCAAGAATATATTATTACAGAACATGCTTATAAAGTGGTTTAATTGGATTGAACCTGTTAAGGTAACGTAATTTTACATTTTATTTCATTTTTCGGTGTCAATACCTTTTAATTTTGAGCTAAGAATATTGCAATTTTTCTAGGTTTCTGCGCTGTGCAGGTATTCCATTTTGGGCGTGCGAACAATGTAACTTTAATTCATTTGTCGTGCATCTTGTGCTATTTTTCTATTAATAAATACAGGATTTGTTGCTTGCTCTGGTAACCTCGACCTTTAGGAAAACGTTTCGGCCGACGGTATTTCAGTTCGCTGTGTTACAAAGAGTATGCACCTTACTTGTTTTTGAATGGCAAAAAACAAATCTTAGCTATTAAGAATGATTACTCTTGTTAAAATCAAGAGTGGATAATGCTGGGCCACTACAAGAGTTTGCAACTTACTTGTTTTAAATGGCACACAAGGTACCAGCGCGTGCTTGTATCGCATATGTTCTCTCAGCGCCCAATAACTAAAACTGGATGAGCAAGACTCGTAATGCGCGCAGGGTACATTCTTCCTGCACAGGATGTACCCAATTGCACGCTCTTGTTACGTTTTTCCTTGAGACTTAGGGTATGGAGCTATACTTTTGATGATGTCCGTCGCCATCCGGCATCGTACTACAACGCACTTTTATAACCGCATGAAACTGCATATCAATTTGTACACAAAATATTTTTGATGTGCTATGCCGTCTATCGCCACGCGACAAAACGCCACCCCTAGACTTACGAAAAATTATACCTGAGCCTGAGCGTTGATCGTTTACCAAATCCTAATAATGTGTGAGTATCAGTGCCAGAAAAACGCAACGCGTGCTGGGTACATTTTGGTGTCGCAAAAAAAACGCCATTAATAGGCGCAATACTCGTCTATAAAAGAGTCTTTATCTCAACTTTTGGGCTGGCTTACCGTATGCGTTATAAACATTTTTGTAAATATTGCGCGCGAAATCGATTTCTGCGTTATCGCGTAAAACGGCAAGATACGAATCACTTCTGATCGTTCGGCAGCTGTCATGTGCTTGGTAAAAGTCGACCACAGTCGTATCAAAATGATAACAACAACCATTGTATTCGTGCCATTGATTTGCAGTGTCACATAACGGAGCTAAAACAATTATATACAAACATCATTCGGTTCGTTTGCGGTGTTTTTTTTTGGACACTGGCGACACCAAGTCACCGAAGTCGCCTATGCCAGCGCCATATTGAGCGCTTAAACTCGATACAAAATCAAACTTTTTTAAATATTCAACTTTTAGCACAAAAAATTACGTTTGGTTTCTCGCAGCGCTCACACAAGGTTTTTTCGCTATTAAAGAGCACATCTGGCTGTCGAACTAATTTAGGTCCGGCACAGACCCTTCCCAGTGGTTTCGTTTCGTCAATCTTGACCTCAAACCAGCTGTTGGAAACGTTTTGTGCTGTTGTCATGTGCGGTTGATACATAAACAATTTCGAATTTTTAGCCTATGTAGAAGATCAGAGGCGGAACGTTGTTGTACGACTACAATAGAGTAAGCTTAAAGCTGTAGACTAACTTTTGCTTAGGCTTAGACTTAGAAACATACTTATACTGTTAACTGTTAATGCGTAAGAGTGTAACCCATCACAGTATTGTCACACCTGTTCTATACATTAGGTAGGTGAGCGTTTTTAACATTTTATTCAGCTGAAGTGTTGTAGATGTATTAAAGCTGAGCTATCCATTTCTGTCAGGTGTCTGAAATGCGACTAAATATTGTTCGGGCGACCTCGGAGTTTCGCGAAGCGTTTTATATTTTGTACTTGGGGGTCAAAAGTTCGATTTCCGTCCGTCTGTCTGTCCGTCTGTCCGTCCGAAAAGAATCTCAGGAACGGCTGAACCGATTTCGATAAACTTTTTTTGTTTGAAAGCCAATTATACTGGGGTGTTAACCTCGCATTGGGGTTTTAAAATTTTTAGCCGCTTATTAGCTACAGCCTAATTTGCATAATTAATTAAGCCTAAATTAGGACTTTCTACAATATTTCCCTAATTATTACAGTTAGAAGCAATCTAATTTTAGCATTAAAGAGTTTTTGGATGCGAGAAATCTGCGTAGACTGTTTAAAAACCACCAAAACCGATAACTGAGCAGTTAGGCAATAGATAATTTGCATATTAGCATAGTTTTTAAGCCTAAATTAGGACTGTTTACAAACATCCAAAACCGATAATTGAATAGTTAGCTAATAGCTAATTTGCATATTAGCTTAATTGACAAGACAAAACTAGGACCATTTAAATTATTTCATTAATTATTAGGGTTTACTGAAGGTTTTCGGGTGCGAGGAATCTGAATAAATTGTTTACAAACCTCCCAAAACCGATAATTGAATAGTTAGCTAATAGCTAATTTGCATATTAGCTTAATTGACAAGACAAAATTAGGACTTTTTAAATTATTTCAACAATTATTAAGGTTTACTGAAGGATTTTTGTTGCGAGAAATCTGAATAATTTGTTTATAAACGTGTAAAACCGATAATTGAGTAGTTAGCTAATAGATAATTTGCATGTAAGCATAATTGATAAGCCAAAATTAGGCGCTCTTACAATGTTTCACTAATTATTAGGGTTACAAGCAATCTAATTTCAGCAATAATGGGTTTTCACGTGCGAAGAACCTGAATAAATTGTCTACAAACCTTTAAAAGCGATTATCGAACAGTTAGCTAATAGATGATTTGCATATTTGCTTAATTGACGAGAGAAAATTTGGACTTTTTAAATTATTCCAATAATTATTAGGGTGGCTGAAGGGTTTTTGGGGTGCGAGTAATCTGAGGAAATTGATTAAAAACCTCCAAAACCGATATATGAATAGTTAGCTAATAACTAATTTGCATATTACCTTAATTGCTTACGTGTGTTCGAGCTTCGCTCAATAAATGTAGTCCCACTACGACTGGTATAAAAACAGACAGCATATTTGCAAATTAGAACACATTCTTTAAAAGTTTAATGAGGAACATTTTAGGATTGCAAATTTGCAGCCACATTTTACTATTTAGTACTATTTGCAATAAAAAAACCATTTAAACAACACTTACGATTGCATTCAGGAAGCGAGTCCGACCATCCAGACGATGTACAAGTTGCTGTCGCCTGTCCAGATTTAATTCCGGTAGCGCATGTAAACGTTGCCACAGTTCCAATTGCATGCGGTTGATTTGTGTTATATCCAATTGTCAAACCAGCGCTCGGTTCGTACATAAACGGCGGACAGTGAACACAAACTGGAGTTCGATCTGAAACATTTTGTAAAAGCGATTTGATGTGAAAATGAATATTTTTTCAACAAAAATCACCAAATAATACACTTGCTTTGCGGTTACAATTAGCTAAAGATGTGATTTAAATAACAAAATGAGCATCGAATTGGATTGTTAAATCCGATCTATATATGATAATTCTTAATCGGATATATACAAAGATTAGAGACAAAAAGCTGGAGTTATCTCAGTCTGCATACCGGGGCCGGCGTTACTATAGTAGAGCCGCCAAACAGATACGAAACGGGGGCCCCAAGGCGCTGCGATAAAACGTTTTCGTTATATGACTTCGCGGTCAGCAAAAAATTTTTAGTTTGCCAAGCTGGAGCACTTCAAGCGTCCGCGCTCCCAATTGGGAGGTTTGGCGGGCATGAGTATTTAACGTAAAGTTGTGTCTAGTAATAATTGCTTAGGCATATTTTGACATCTTACTTGGACAGTACTCGCATATAAATCCATGCGTAGCAGTTGTCCAGGCACACCATTGATCGTTCAACCTATTGCTATCTGTTTTAGCATAAACACAGTGTTGTGAACTGAAAACAATGATCTCGTTGTAGAGACATGACTTAAAGTCGATATTTTACTTTTCAATCGTGTAGCCATGAGTTAAAACGTCGTCAATGGTTTTCATTGGTCATTGCTGATAGCCAACTGAACCCTTTCACTCATAAAGTATTACTATGAGCAACTAAAGATAAATAATATACCGAGCAATACAGACACTGTGAGCTGTGTTTTAACAATTTTAACACAAGTATATACGCAGTCCAATATTTGCACAAGACGTGACAGCCCTTTTGGGCTCGAGCGTCAAGTTCCTATAGTGCAGTGGTCATTGTAAACGCCATTTACCAGTGCGAGTGAATGTTACCTTGAAATTTACATCTCAAACGAAATGGAAAATAGGCGTGTTGGGAAAGGGTTACATTCTATATTACTGTCACAAGCCTGTACTGATTTAAAAGAGCGTTTCTCGGTTTGAATTTGCAATGAAATAAATCATTTTACTCAAAGTTGTGCATTTATCACAATGAATGTACTTTCAATTAAACTTTTAATCTTTAGGTATGTTCTTTGACTTTAAATTTAAAAATACTCACTCATCCCAGTCTGCCATAGTTATGCTATATTTTATCGATTCACAGTTTGTCGTATACAGTTGTTCAGTATTTGACCATTTTTCAAACAATCCAATCCAAAACCATCCTGAAATGGAAAAATATTAAAGTGTACAATTTTAAAGTTTGAATTTTCTCAAAGACCACTAGCGGGGCGTTGTGAAATCGGTATAAATTTAGAACAGAACCGTTGCTGTAGTGACCCGAATAAAGAGGGGACTGATATTAATTTGGCCTCTCCAGAGGGCACCCCCCTTGTTATTCGGTTATGGACTGTTATTTATTTTTAACCCCCGCTGCGCCGCCCTTCGTTACTGAAATATATCGGGTACTGCAATTATCCGTTGAATTAAACGTGTATTTGTCTTGTGTCAATAGCTTGAGCGATAATACAAGGTTATACTTTGGAATGTACTTTCAAAATTTAAGTACACTTTAAAGTTTTGAACTCAAATTGTTTGGTCCTGGAGTCATTTATGCGCTACAATTAGAGTTAATTGACATTTATGGACTCTAATTAGGGTTTAAGGACCCTATCCGCTTACGGACTCTTATTAGGGATACGGACTTCTATTGATTCGGACTCAAAATGGGGACCCCCTCTTATTCGGGTCAATACAGTAGCGTCGCTAAATACTGAGTCAAAATTCGACTCCGTCTGAGTCATGTTCGACTCAATTTGAATATGGCGGAGTCGAATTTTGACTCTGTTTATGTAGTCAGGAAAAGCCTATTTCGGATGGAGTCAACTTGACTCAGCATTTTTTGCAGTGTAGATTATAAATTCCTATATGATTGGATGTATATACTAAGAGTTTTTGCTGCTTGCATTCAGTGAAACCGTGATATAACTAAGCGGACATAATTTCTGTTGCCTCAAAAAAGCTTAGTTTTAGCAAGAGCCGATAATGACTCTTTACAAGAGTGTGCAACTGGACACATACTGCGCAGATAAGAATGTGCTCGGCACGTGTTGCGTTTTTGGCCAACCCCCTCTTATTTAGAGGAGGTGACAACCGGTGCAAACAATGTTCGGTAGTTGCACACTCTTGTTTAGAGTGATCATACACTCTTGGTTTTACCAAGAGCCAATGATACGAGCGTGCATCTTCCAAAAATACGTGTGGCTTAAAAAGTACCAACCGCGCGTTGCGCTTGGCCCATACCCCCCTTATTTAGGGGGGGTCAACTGCACACGGAACTCAGCTGAACCTAAACCAAGAATATAATCGGACAATAGTTACACTGTGTATCGCAACAGTATTTCCTGCGTTCAAGGGGGTGAGGGAAAAATGCAACGCGTGCCGGGTACATTCTTTTGTACACAAAATGTACCCAATTGCACACTCTTGCTCAAACCATTATCCACTATTGGTTATAGGATTCATGGATTTTGGTTTTTGATTGATGGAACATTGCCATCTTGAACTCTACTTCTAAGTAAATTCATGACACTTTTGTTGTGTGTGCATACTATATGTACACGGTGTAATCAGAATTCCAGTTTCGGCATTTTTTCACGTTTTGGTTGCGGCAAGGTTTTACCGGCATTAAAAAGTCCCGTATTAAATATTAGTTAGTGAAAATTAAGTCATTTACTAAAAAGACGTAAAAAATATATACAATAGCTATCAATAGTAAAACTTTGACAATCAACGAAAATTCAACCGTCGAAGGTAGATTTCGCTTCCGTGGATAATGAAAATCTAAAATACAGCAAAAAACGAGTTTTTCGGTGACACGCATTTTTAACTTTCCGGTTCCGGCATTTTTTTCAAATTCTGAATCCGGTAAATTGTAATTCCGGTTACATCCTGCCTACTTATATGCTTATCATGTGTTATAAAATTTTGATATATACATAGTTGATATGTGATTAAAGTTTTACTATTATTTTGTCACCAAACATAATAGTATCAGATATTACAAAATCAAATTATATAACCGCCATTGACACTTATACAAAGCACAGACCGGATGGAAGGCGTGTGGAAAACGGAATTTTTACTAGATTCCGCAACGTTCTGTTCCTGCTACGCAAGCTATTTCCTAAAACTAGTAAATGTTTGTAAAAAATTTTTTTCCGCATTTTCAACTCATTTTAAAAACAAAATGGAAAACAACGACAAATCCGTTTTTCCGTTGCATTTTGGCCAAAGCCCAACGCTGCATATAATCGCATCTTATAATAATACACCGTTGATGTGTGTGCAATTGATACTGGGACGTACCAACGTTTTGGACGTATGCACTAAAAGTCATCTTCATAAAGTTAAATTCTTGCCAACTATCGGGTACTGCCAAATACGAATCGTTTCTAGACGCGTAACACCACTCAGCCGCTCTTGCATAATCCGCATTTCCTTTTACGAATTGAAAACAACAATCGGTGAACTGAAACCAGCCGTTTTGACTGTCGCATATTTCTAAAAAAAACAAAATTTAGATGCAAAATTGTTTTATTGACGCTATTGGCCAATGTAAAAAAAACAGGGGCGGAACAGTATTATAAGCATATTCCTAAGCCTAAGTCTAAGCCTAAGCGTAAAAATGAGCATATTCCTAAGCTTAAGTCTAAGCCTAAGCGTAATAATGAGCATATTCCTAAGCCTAAGCGTAAAAATGAGCATATTCCTAAGTCTAAGCCTAAGCCTAAGCGTATAAAATGAGCATATTCCTAAGTCTAAGCCTAAGCCTAAGCGTAAAAATGAGCATATTCCTAAGTCTAAACCTAAGCCTAAGCCTAAGCGTAAAAATGAGCATATTCCTAAGCCTAACGCCTAAACCCAAGTGTACGAATGAGTTTATTCCTAAGCCTTAGCTTAAGCCTAAGCCTAAGAAAAGCAAAAAAACTTAGTCTAAAGATTAAGCTTACTCTTTTCTAGTCCCACAGAAACGCGTTATGCCTCGCATCTTTACATGGGCCAAGCTATTAAACGCCGTTAATTTGATTATTAACAATGAAGCTGTTTTCAATTTTAAACACTTGCACAAACTATTATTCGTCAAATATTATTAATACTGGACGGATCCAGATATTTCTTATGAGCAAACGTCGGTCAGTATGCAATACCGAAAGAGTCGACGAGCGAAGCGAGCGCGAAGCCAAACGCAATTTTAAAAACTAAAATGTAAACGCAAAATGTCGATTCTGATCCATATTTGGGAATTTAAGTTCTGCGACGCCCCCCTTGTACCCGCCAGCGGCGATTAGCACCTAATTTTGACTAAACGCTTATGCAATTTTGAGATGTAGGCGTTGTATATATTTTAACGAGGGGGCAATTTAAACATATTTCTTATCAATTGGCTGTAAGTTTACCAGAAATAATTACACGAGCAAAAATAATTCACGCAAAGCTTGAAAACCATCAAAATTTTGTTACATCTAAAGGAATATAGTGCCCAAAATAATCACTGGCCCGTAGCCAGCTCACCTCGCTAGGGGGGACTGAAAAATTTTCAGGAGGGGTATTCAAGGGTTTTCAATGACTTACAAGCAATGTTGAAAATTTTCTAAAGGGGCCAAAATTTTTCCAGGGGGGGGGCTGGCTGTCCACCCCTTGGCTACGGGCCCGAATAATCAGGTGGTGGTAATAAAAGGTGTGTCCTTTTGATCTGAATCAAATAGAATATAATTGAACAATAGTATCAATCCTGTTTGTTATTCGGGTCACTACAGTACGCAATATACTTTTTATTTACCGTGACAGCGTAAAAACGTACCATTACAATTGACCGTTGGCCATTGTGCCAGTTGAAGCGATAGCCATATGAGCCCGAAAACAAGCCTCATAGTGATCTGGTCAATGTACTTTTTATTAAACCATTTGTTTTTCCACAAAATATTCGTTTAAACTTTTAAAAACACTATTTTAAATAAAAGCAAACGATTTATCGACATTTTATATATACAAGCGGGTCCAATTGGCCCATGTATACAACAGGGCTGGATCGTTTTCCGGAGGCGCTATAATAGAGTCAGTTTATGCTTTAGACTAATTTTTTTGTTTAGGCTTAGGATTAGGCTTTATGCTTAGGCTTAGACTTAAGGATATGCTTATACTACTGTTCCGGCCCTGTTCTATACATGGGCCGAAATATTTAAGCAGTTCACAGGCTGGAAACCATAGGAAACGCAAGAAATTTTGCGTATGAAAATATAACAAGCAAACAAATAATTCTGCAATGGGAAATAGGTTTTTATTTGGTAAAAGCATCTCGATGCGAAGTAGGCAGTAAACAAACTTTGTCCAAAATATAGAACGTTACACAAACAATATTACAATATTCCTAAGCTTAAGCCGAACCATAAGAATGATCCTACGTCTAATCATAAGAATAGGCCTAAGCGTATAAGCAAAAAGTTAGTCTAAATCACTGAAGCCTGAAAACCATTGAATGACACTATCCAATAAAACGTTCAGAATTGTCTTAGAAAGTTACGTCAAAAACAAGGGACAATGCATAGCACAGGCCGTAACACTAGTAAGCACAGTAAACAGATTCCTAAGCCTATAAAAGTCTAAACCTAAGCAAAAAATTAGTGTAAAGCTTAAGCTTACTCTATTGCAGTCCCACGGAAAAT
This sequence comes from Enoplolaimus lenunculus, assembly GCA_030248215.1. NCBI lineage: Eukaryota > Metazoa > Nematoda > Enoplea > Enoplida > Thoracostomopsidae > Enoplolaimus > Enoplolaimus lenunculus. The sequence continues at coordinate 104,703 of JASANG010003883.1, read as the reverse complement.
TGGTCCGCCTCTGAACTTTACACGGGATGTCCTATCGAGACAGTTTCCAAAAAACTACTCAATTGCAAACTAATTTTGCCACATTGTGTCTTAGAGACAAAATATTTTAGATTTTGGGTTTCTAACAGCAAACTCCACAGTTTTAAATTCTGATGTTTTAAAACTTTAACTTTTTAAACATAAATTTATTTCTCTTAAAGAATGTTCTGGCGCTCGCTACATTTGAGAACAAAATCATAATTTAAGACTATTAAGAGTAGAATTTTGACTAAGATTGATCTTAATTTTAAACAGTTAAACTATTTCTGTAAATTAAACTAATAAATATTAATGATTTTTCTACAAGACTGGCAATTATGATTGGCCAGCTAACCGGTAAAGCAAATTTCGACAAGCCTATAAAATTCAAAGGGGATATAATAACTTAATATAGTATTATAAATACTGTAATTGCAAAATGTTGTTTTTGTTCAAAATACAGCTTTGTTCGACTCGAATATCTCCATAGTGATTTTGGAAGAATTTTAATTCAAAGGTTTCCATTTTAAATCAAATGACACTTGAGCGATGAGAAACGAACATGTGACTTTGCTTTTAACTGTGGTATTGTTAAATTTTTGCCGAAATGACTACAATCATGTACATGAGTGCAAGTTTATGGAACTCTAACTCTTAGATCGATCGGCCCATGTAAAGATCAGGGTTGGAACTTTTTCTGCGCGACTAGAAAAGAGTAAGCTTAACCCTTTCTCACACGAATATTTTCTATTTCCCCTGAGACCTACTTTTATGCTAGGATTCGAACTCCAGTGGCAGGAGTGGGAGGCGTATACCATCACCACTCAGCTATAGGAGCTAGACGCTCGAGCCCGAGGGGGCTCTCACGTCTTGTGGTGATTTAGTGCTGAGTTGCCTATAGGCAACTCAATGTGAGAAGGGGTTAAGATTTAGACTAATTTTTTACTTGGCTTAGGCTTTAGGCTTAGAAATATGCTAATAATACTATTCTGGCCCTGTTCTTTACATGGACCGAATGATCTGGCACGTGCGTTAACCGTCTAACAGGGTACAACCGGAGGTTTGCCTACGGCTCCGGCAAAAAACCGGCCTCCGGCTCCAGTAGAATTTTAACCGGAGGTTCTGGCAATTTCGGTAGTAAAATTTTGCACAATTTTCCAAAATTTATTTGTTTAGCGCGTTTCGTTTTACTTTCGTAACAATTTTCATGAAAGAGCCTATAAACCAAACAACTTTACAATATATTGCATATATTGGCTGAAACTAACTAACTGTCATTTTTACTATCAAATTTCGCCTCACCTCCGGCTCCGGCAAGTTTCGTTGACCTTCGGCTCCGGTATTTTTCACCTCCGGTCGCACCCTACCGTCTAACCTCATAAAACTGTGAAGCTTTATTGGTAATAGAGTATTTTCATCAACAGGCGCAGATGCGTCAAACTATCCCAAAATTTTATGTTAAATAAACATTACGTAAGTTTTTGGTAGCTTACGCATCCACCGGTTCCAAACAACAACTGCTCTGAATACTAAATAACGCAATACTTTTTACTAACAATATTCACAGAAACTGACGATACACAATATACATCATACAATAAAGCAGTCAATAAAATATAAAACAAGCACTATATTGAGTCCTGGTCCTGCAAAGTCTTCAGGCCAATGTAAAGAACAGGGGCGGAACAGTATTTTATAAGCATATTCCTAAGCCTAAGCCAAAGCCTGAGACTAAGCGTAAGAATGAGCATATTCCTAAGCCAAAACCAAGCAAACAAATTAGTCTAAAGCTTAAGCTTACTCTATTCTAGACCCACAGAAAAACTCTCAGTCCCTGACGTTTACATATGGGCCATTAATTTATACATTATTAAAGCACATTCATTATTAACCGAGAATACTGGTACGATATAAACCACATATCTGTTTCAAACTACCGAAATACCGGAACCTTCATTGTTTTTACGTTCAAAATAAGTTCTAAACAACGTATAAATCGCGCAATTTTTATTACAGAAATGTATGCCACATATTGCTGAATACAGAAAATACGACTAATTTCATTTGAAATCTGAAAAAAATTCGGTGCATCTGCTATTTTTTCTTTAAAATTTTAGAAAGTCCGGCTAATATTTGATATTGCTCAACTGTATTGACAGAAAAATAAAACATATATAAAACATTTACACTTCAATATCCGTTTTCCGTTTCTGTAAAGTTTTACTATCCGTTTAGGCGCTGGATACTGGACATCATAACCTAACGTCATGTAATCATAAATTTTACTTAATTCGACCTGTACCATTGTTCCGAAAAAATTCACGTGAAAGAAACATGCAGTAATACAGCAACAAGATAAAGCTCAAAGTTCAGTTTTAACCACAAAACCTTAATAATTAACTCTAAGCAAACGCTGTATGAAGTAATTACAGGTTTATGTTTAAAATAATACAAATAGCGATAAAAACGTAACAAATATATACCAATTGTAACTGAATCCCATATTATCTTAACCTAAATAAAAACAATGATATACCATGACAAAAACCGCAATAATGTAACCTATGTCACTTTATGTCGAAGGCAGCTATGCAGTCACAATGGGTCCATGATGCTTTTTGGTACGTCCTGTGGTCTATCGTAGAAGCATTACAGCATATTTCAAGTAGGTTTATTCATGAAACTAGTTTTTTTACACTTGCACTTACGCTTTAGACTAATTTTTAGACTTACGCTAAAATTTCGCACTAAATTTTACTCTTTTAACTTAGGCGTAATTCTGGACTAATTCTTAATGCTACTGTTACACCACTTAAAGCCACACCGATCTTAGTACCTTAAGTTGAAGGCTAAAAAACGATTTATTGTCCTTCATAAAACCTAAAGTGGTTTTAAGCATTAGAATTTAAAATTATGTTTACGTTTAAACTTACTTTCTAATAAAACTCATACAAGTGTAGTTTTAGACTAATCTTTTCGTTCTAATACTTAGTCGTAGGCCAATGCTATGCCATTACACGAACAAGAACAACACAAACAATATCCGCTTTACTGTCATTCATAAAACTTTAACTTGTTTTTCAAACGACTGTCGTGCAAACAAACTCACTGCGTCGAACAGCTTTATCCGCTCAGGATCCCAGTAACTGCCACTGTTTTTTACAACAATACTCCACGCGTAGGGAACAAAAAAATTTTCCACATTTTCATCCTCGATATATTTAAATTTGACTTGAGCAGGTTTCTAAAAATAAGGCATTGAAAATATACATGTTTATACTGTTTTACTGTAATAAAACTGGCAATTTTAAACTCGCCCAGTTTCGAGATGTTTTTCATAGGCACCCTCGAGTTCAGCCAGGGGTAAAACTTAGTAATTTTTAGCTAAGGTACTTAGTGGCAAGCTTGGTCTATATATGGACCGAATTCCTCCAGCTCAAGTTAAACCCCAGGTTATCAATTTTTTACTTTAAACGAACGAAATATCAAATTTTTCACACGTTCAGCCAACGTGGTTGACAGCTCAAATTGTATTTCACAACTGCCAACAGTGTTTGATAAAACGTTTTTAAAAATCCTAAAAATTCAAAACTTACCATTAACTTTTCTAACGGAAATCTTTTCGCTTCGGTAGTTACATGCTTCATGACATCATCAACCGTTGATGCGTCTGTATTTTTAGCGATAACATTTGAAAAGTGTTTGCACACCTATGAAAAAAGTGCTATTAATCGTGAATGAGTGAAAAAACACTATGGCAGCCAACATACAACCAACCTTAATGCTAACTGGCGTACACACCATTATCAGTCAAAATTTATAACCGTTTTGCAAAGTCAGTTAAAGTTGTGAAAGTTTTTTGATAACGTTCTTGTGGACGTACATATATCAAAATTCAAATATTATACGTCTTTAGTGATTCATGAGTCACACTCAGATACAAAAACCGTTACACAATAATCGCAATTACGTTCATTGCGTTTGCTTTCGCCATTTTATTATTGTGTTAAACAAATATTTCGATGTTAATAAGACCCTACTATGGGCCTGTCTTCGCTGTATGAATATCTGTGCCATATTCTCAAATGTGTGTGGGCGTATCACCAGTTTGTGATAGGTCTTGTATATTTCGAAGCAGCTACCGATGAGCTTCAAAATTTAGCACATCGTTCGGATTTGATTTGCCCTAATACTTTGCAAACTTTCAGATCAGTGACTGCAAGAGTGCATCAGCTTCAATACCTATCGCTAATCGGTAATTGGTGCTGTACTTATTTGAGAATATGGGCCATGCACAGAATGTTTAGATTGCACCATCGTAATTGCGTTAACGTTGTTCAAATTTCACACTATATCTTATTTAAATTGACTTGAGATACTGCCATCTTTAAAAACTACATTGCTAACCGTATCAATATTGACCAAAGCGTCTGTAAAACACGAATGTCGCGCTAGTGAACTGAACAGATCTTGCTTATGCAGCACAGTGTAGACAAAATGAAAATTATGCCGAATTCCAAGCGAAAGACAATTATTGATTACTTCTAACAGCATTCGAATGCCTTCTTCAATCACACCGAAATCACCAACCGTCTGAAAACTAACAAATTTTATCTCAAATATAAAAACACCCCTAATCACAAAGTAAATGCTATCAAAAACTATTTGAATACACACAAGTATTTTCTTTCGCGACAAACGCTCTATAGACATGAAGAATTGTGACACGATGTACACAAGTTATAGTGATAAATGCATATACATCAACACTGCTAACCTCTAATTTATAATCTTCAGCGGCGCTCACTGACGAGGATCGTGAGCTTGAAGGTTCGCCACCTTGTTTGCTCAGAATTCGGTCATATCTTTTAACAAGTTGTTCCAGAAGGCTAAAACTTCGTCAATGAAAGTTAATGAATTCTAATCCTCAATCATACACAACGATTTCTAGCATGACAGCACGTTATTGAAACATATTATTGTTATTGTTCCGGGGCACATATTCTCAAATGTGTATAGCACCTATTACTCTAGTTCACGATAATGTTTCAAACTGAGGAACGTATGCAGTTCAAATTGGAGCCGTAGCAACGCATATCAAATGCTCTAAATGTAATTAATTTTGACGCTCACCGTTCACTTTTTTATACAACACAAGACGTATCACAAACTGACGATATGTGCTACACACAGCCGAGAATCACCAACAAACTGACGATAGGTGCTAGACACATCCGAGAATACATGCATAGAATTATACAAATCCTAAAAATACAATGAGTTAATAGTTCAGCAATCAAAAGTAACAGTAAAATACATACGACCACAGCATAGAGCACATTGGGAATATGTTTCATGTATTACTCTACCTGAGCAGTTTTTGGCAGACAGGATATTGCAATTCTTTGAAATGTGTCGACATATTTGCAAGCACAGCAAGACAATTCGTATGTAAATATGAGTCCTGAAATAACAAACTCATCAAATTCTATACAAACACACAGGTTAAGAGCAAACTTCTACAGAATATGTAACTACTTTAAACGTCAGAAAGCTTAAACTTTTCGTGTTTAGTTTGGCGAAATTAACTTAGTTCAGTATGGCAAAGCCAGAAACTACCAATAAAACCTGGTTGTTTAGAATTGCGCGCTTGAATTATTACCTTTCCACGAAACATATTCAATTGAATTGTTTTCACCAAAACCACAACCACGAGGCCGCCAAGGCTGATGCCAGACGGAAGCTTATCACCGATCCACGGAATATTTGCTGGTACCTACACCATAAAAACATAAGTAATGGCAGGCAAAATCATTTTGAAACAAAAAGAAATAGTAATCGTTGGGACATGCAGAATAATAAACAGTTTCACTCACAAATAAAGACCAACACCTTACAAAATTTGTCGGAACGGAAAATTAGTCAAATTAGCCCAGATAACACCGAAAAAATTAATCCTGACACAGGTTTCTAACCGAAAAGTTTTGCATACCGAAGTTCTCCTCCGTTATACACCATCGAACCAATTACACAACTTTGCAAAAACATGGCTGCACTACGTTACCGTTTACAACTTTTTCAGTTGTTTGAAAACTAAAACAAAAAATATTGCCGTCAAAACAAAACTAAAATATCGAGCTGAATATTACAAAAACTTACAGTTTCATGCACAATTCGACAGAAAAAATCATCTTCGCTTAAAATCAAAATGATTACAAGTGCCAAATATACGTGATGTTCGTTTGCTGCAGTTGAAGGCTTGCTTGAGTATAATGTTTCGAGGAGTGGAATAATCTTGAAAAACGCGTAGAAATACATTAATTCGAGGCCACTTATTTAGTTGTACTTGGCTATCAGCCAGACACAAAATACCAACTGAATAAAAGTTCAAACATTTTACAGCATGCACACGTAAATATAGCAGACTACTTAAAATTTTGATGCTAATGTGCACCAAAAATATATTGGAGTATCAACAGATATCAAGCATTTACTACACAACGCTGCGAACGTTCGTCTAAAGCAGTTGTAGTGCGAACCTGAAAACCTTTGCTTTGTCATCGCCAACAAAACCAAGAACTAAACGAACAGGTCTGAAACTCTGACCGCCATCTTTCTGACCTGCGCACGATACCAAATCCAGCTTACGTATACAAGGACAACTGTTTTAACGATTAGACAAAAACATTCCTTACCAATACATCGATATTAACACGCGACAAGACGTAATTCCGAAATCCTAAATTGTGATGCACCAGCAGATACAGCAAAAACAGTGACGCCTGTTCATGGGCACAACGTTCAGCGAGTAGTTCGTATAAACACGCGTAGTCGAGTTTAATCAAAACGCCAGCATTCTCTTTGCTCATTGCATACAGTGACGAATTTTCTAAAAAAACAATCATTAACAATCGATACCAGCAAACAGGGGGCACTACCGAATATACGGTTTCAGTGAAAAATCCACTATCCCGCTTCGGCTGTAGTAAAACATTTGGTTTACCTCATTTCACTAAAATACCACGTATTTGATTAACAGCGTAGTAAATAGGTAAGTAACTCTGTATAAGTTGTGTTCAAATTTAACCTCTGCCTTTAATCTGTGTCTAGTTTTACCTGGCAACTCGAGCCAGGTATATATATAACATATATATTATATATACGTCAAACATTTCTTTTCAATTTGTAACTATATCAAATTGAATATTATAACTACCTTGAGAATTAGCAATATTTGAAACAGCGTTGCAAAACGGATTTAATTTCGGTTCGTTTTCTGTCTCCGGTTCTCCACCGGACACATCGGCGCCTACTGAGTAACCCTGAGCAACCAAGACTAATAATAGACGCAAAGACTGACATGCGATTGCTTCTTGTTGCTGATAATTATGACTGTCGCCGCTTAACACATGTCGAACAGTGTCTGCAACCAAATTAGTCGAATAAGAACACGTTCGTTAAAGAGTTAAACATTGTGCTTTAGTTTGAACCATAACGGGCTGTATTCTTAGATATATGTAGCGCGAGCGCCTGAATTCATTGGAAGAAAATAAAGTTGTAACTATAAATTTGTGGGATTAGAGTCTACAATACTTAATTTACTTCGCTTGCCAGAAAACAATGCTTGATTAACGTAAAAATGCGAGTCGATCAACGGCCTTGACGCGGCCATTGGCAAGAAACAACACGTCATATGCGTGCAGACTCATCTAAAATTTGAAACACAACGAAACATTCGAAGTTCTATAAAGTTACAAATCAACAGTCTTATGAAATATAATTCACCAGTAATAGACCAGCTGGGTTCTCGGTCCATCTTCGATCGACTCGCGAGTATCAAATAATTTGAAATAAGACGTTTACAGACAGCAGACGCAACACCAGAGCTGAAGAAAATTTTAAAACGCAAAATATTTAACTTAAAAAGGTCAAGGAAAAGTGCCAGCCAATCAAACGGCAGCTATATTGGTTGGAAAATAATTCTATCAACACTACATAGCAGAATATCCAGAATATATGACGTGGCCAATGTTACTTTAGGGCCGTAACAAAAGATTAAACGTATTTCTAAGCCTAAACCTAAGCCTAAGGGTTACAAAAGCGTATTCTAAGCCTAACCTTCAGCAAAAAAATGTACTCTTGAATGTAAGCGTACTCTTTTACAGACCATCCAGACACCGGAACGGCCCTAAAACTAACATGGGCCGATGACGTGATAAATAATAAAACTAGAGCACACAAGCTGCCTGTAAACCTTCGAGATATGTGCTTAACGATTCGGCTTTTTTAAGAGCCTAACATAATAAACCGTAAGAGACAAGCTTAATTAAAGTGAACAAACAAAACGTTTTAATCAGTTATGCACCAAATCACAAAAACCTGATTGAAAACATCATTACGATTACAGTAAACTGCTCAAAAACAATTTTGCAGTATTCATATAACTAGGCGCACAATTACGACTATTACAAACCAGGGTGGCAACAAGGTTTGTATTCGGATTCGGCAACAGTTTTTGACTTGGATTCGGTTGTGAAAACGCCGAATCCAACAATGTTCGTTTGGCAATATGTTTTTCATTTTTATGCATTAAAATTTTTAAAAATATCTTGTCAGATAAACCAATATTTTTTTGTTTCAAGTCACAAATCTCCGAACTGAAGTCAGTAACGAAATATATTGGCTTGCACTGCATTCATATTCTGAAACAAATTATACATATATCCGAAATTTGCAACAGGCAACGTTGGGATTCGGTTTCGGATTCGGAAATTACGTAGCACTGTATTCGAATTCGGTGCCACCCTGTACAAATCTAGCTATGGAAAAATTAAACCTGTTTCAATGCTAGCAAGCAATTCCCACGTGAACAAAGACATAAATAACTTTTCCCAAACACACTGTCCATAATAATGTCTTACTTATCAAGCAATGCGCGAAAAAATTTTGATGTTGTAACAGGGCGATCGACAAACAATTGAGTAGAGAGCAAAGATATAACGCAACTGACCGTTTCGAAGTGAGTTGTGAATGTGAAATCACTGAAAAAACTATTCACAGATATATTTTTCAGGATTTAATTCCATATTTTATTAAATTAGAAATTGTGCTGTATATATTGTATGTATTTCGTGAATAAAATACGCTTTGGATCTGGTTTCTCGGAACCGTGCAAAGGCTATTTTAAACTTGTTTCTGCCATAATTATTTGCTTTTTTATTTCTGCTTTCGAATGCTTATTCTATATATTCAAAGTGTTTTCGAAATTTCGCTATAACCGAAGCACCAATAAAAAATCAATAAACATGGTTGGTTATTACGTACTTAATTGGAAGTTTAGTTATTATTTCAACAAGAACAGCAATAAGCTCAGCGGCATTTGATGTTTCGGTATGTTCAGTTTTAGGTGTGTATGTCGCCCAAAACTGACTGGTACTGTCTAAAACAAATAAAAGCACTAATTTAGAGAAAATCAGCAGTGTATCTAATGTCTCCTAACGTTAAAGGACTCTAAGATACCAGCTCACAAACGAAGTTTTTGTAAACAAGCCAAAAGTTCATTTAAGCCACAGGTACATCATATAAATTTATTTAATTACAAAAATAGTTTTAATTGAAACTAAACTTTATATTGAAAATAAGCAACTTGACTTGATAGTTGCTCGGTGATAGTCTTAGATCATGTCAACGGGCATAAATACTGGATACCGAAGTGTATTATACTAAATTCATTAATTATCATTAGATTCTAAGCAGAATAAAGTCCCAAATTTAATCCTGCAGAAAACAAGTCGGTGAAAAGCTAGCAAAATGTGTAAAATCAAACAAGAACAAAAAGAAAATATTAAGAACTTATCCTATAAAAAAATATTGCAAGTGGCCCCAAACGCTTTAATCAATAATGAGTAAAAACTAAGTACTTAATTATTTATACTCAACAATGGCCGCTATCATTTCTTACTATCACGGCTATCACAATCAAAACATTGAGCAAATTGAAACTGATCCACCCGTGACGCCAAAAAATTGCAAAAGTGCTTCAAAATACGAAGTGCATTGCGAAATTGCCACAAAAATAGCTGACTGAAACAACACATATTATATGATGGTGTATGAAATAGTATCAGAACAAAATTGAGTAAAATTAACCCCAAAATATTATCCGTATTCGAAAACGACGCTGCTGTGTATTTTACGTATACATATATACGTAAAATAGAACAAAACAAAATATATAAATTTCAGAAATTATCCAGACAGATTACTACTCCTGCAACAGCTTATAAATAACGCCATTATCCAGTCCGGCATCATTACCGAGTCTCAAAGCTTGATAGCTCGATTAACAACATGTTATCTACTTAACTTTACGTACCTACGAACAAACCCTAGTGATAAAAAATTAAACATATTTATGTAAATGTCGGCGTACAATCGGATATTAAACAATATTTCAGGGGGGTGGTTCAATATAGGGCTCCCTCTGGAGTTCTTATTAATTATTTGTGTCATTTGGAATAAAGTTCACATCGAAATATTGTGATTTTGGTCATAAATATTAGAATAGGTAATATAGAGTTCTGTTATATTTTTAGCGATACATATGCGGCAATGTAGAATTGAGGATCAGGATGTATGTCAATTTTTGCCGCAGTCGAAGCTGGATAGTCGGTTGAAACTTAGTATATAAATGTAACTAGAATCCGAAAACCATTATTTACTTTTTACACTGTTCAGACGCTTCAACTTCACCAGAACGTCTTAAAATAACTTGAACAAATGACTGCAAATTATGCGTTGTTGCACTGTTGTACATCAGAGATTCACAATAGTCAATCACAGAATCATTCATCAGGATAAGTTCGTTTCTGAAAATAATAAGCTGCGAAACGGAGCTAACCTCAATCGGGATCGGAATGGAATTTCAAACTGGAATCGGAAGCTCCGTAAATTATAACAAAACCGCAAACAAAATGAAAAATTTCGGTTCCGATTCCGATTATACATTGGATCGAAATCGGAACGTTATTTCAATTTGAATTCCAATCGGATTCGGAATTCCGTTTCACCTGATAATCTCATAACAGAATCATGAATGTAAATGGGTATATATAACCCGACGATTTTACAGCATTACCACATGTCGTATGACATCTGAAAAGTAGGTTAACCATACAAGAGCAACCTTCTATTTGAGGGGCACAAACGCCCAATTTCAGTTTCTATGGGTACCACACCTTGTATAGAACACAATTATTAAATTGAAATAATTTATCAGAAACCTGTTATGTGCAATTCCGATTGTTTCCGGCCTAAAATTTAAAATTTCTTCCTCAAAGATTCGACGACTTCAAAATCCGGTCGAAGTATAAACTCCTGCTTAGAATAGCACAAATACCTTGTAGGTGATCCATCCTCCAATGTATATGAAAGCAGTTGATTCCAAAACGGATCATTGTCCGATATCGGTTGCAAACCTGCCCAGGTTTTTAGATGGGGACAATCCGCTAACTGCTCCACGCTGCTAACATTGGAACCCATATACTTGTATATTCGCTACTATTTGTACGTACGTTCGATAGCTAATATGATACGTATGACTCTATAAACGTACTGATCCTAGATCTAAACGTGATGCGAAATAGGTCGCTATATTCACAGAAGCTGTTCATTAGCATACATTTGACCTGTCATCGAACCGAGTTTTCTGACAAAATACTGCCGTTAAGCCCGCCCTAGTCACGCGTGTCAGTTTTTGCAGCGAGAACTCACAGCTACAAGTGGCAGGAGTTACTTGCAGTTGTTGCAAGTATTTGCAAGGAAACGTCATTTTCATTCTGAATCTACACACTGCATAAATAAATATCAAGCATAAGCTATGAATTATCAGCTCAGGCAATAATGAACCAGTCGTAGTGGGACTACATTTATTGAGGAAAGCTCGAACTCACGTAAGCAATTAAGGTAATATGCAAATTAGTTATTAGCTAACTATTCATATATCGGTTTTGGAGGTTTTTAAGCAATTTCCTCCGATTTCTCGCACCCAAAAACCCTTCAGCCACCCTAATAATTATTGGAATAATTTAAAAACTCCTAATTTTGTCTTGTCAATTAAGCTAATATGCAAGTTAGATATTAACTAACTATTCAATTTGCGGTTTTGGGTGTTTGTAAACAATTTATTCAAATTCCTCCCACCTAAAAACCCATTACTGCTGAAATTATATTGCTTTTAACCATAATAGTGAAATATTGTAAAAAGTCCTAATTTAGGCTTATAAACTATGCTAATATGCAAATTATCTATTAGCTAGCTGCTCAAGTTTCGGTTTTGGAGGTTTGTAAACAAACAGTGTACGCAGATTTCTCGCACCCAAAAAACCTTTCATGCTAAAATTAGATTGCTTATAACTGTAATAATTAGTGAAATATTGTGGAAAGTCCTAATTTAGGCTTAATTAATTAAGCAAATTAGCTTGTAGCTACTAAACGGCTTGCAATTTTAAAACCCCAATGCGAGGTTAACACCCCAGGATAATTGGCTTTCAAACAAAAAAAGTTTATTAAAATCGGTTCAGCGGTTCCTGAGATTCTTTTCGGACAGACAGACGGACATCCACCTTTCGACCCCCAAGTACTAAACATAAAACGCTTCGCTCAATGAATTAATTCGACTTGTAAGGCTATTCATTCACGTATTCGAATTAGTTTCTGGCGTATATTCGTCATTAATTATTTGCAGCTACAAGTTCTCCGAATGAATTTTTGAACACAATTTGTAGTGGAAAGCTTCAGCTGCAATCAACACTCACGCGAAAATAAGGTTTTACTCGAAACTGCTTGTCTTGAAACCGCTTACAAAGCCTACAATTTCCGCTTAATACCCAATAGATACAAAATTAGTCCAGTCCGCCTCGCCTAAACTGCGAAATATCAAACAAGTTTGAAGCCCTATTAAATTGGGGGTCGCTACGAGAGGGTCAGGCCCCCACTTACAAAAAGCCCCAGTCCCCACTTAAAGATTTCCAACGGTTCAGCCCCCCGCTCAAGATCTCACCCCCTAATTTTACGTCCCTTCCTTTTTGGGAAAAACATCAGTATGAACTAAACATTCCCTCTCATCTCGATCATACGTATATATGTTTCATATATTTGAACCACGTTTATTATTTACACGATTGATTTTTACTATGTGCTCATTTTTTGGCGCAACTAAATACTGACTAGTGCAATTGACGCTTTATTAAAAATTCTGCAACCCCACTCAGAAATTTCTCCCAGGTTGCGAACCGGGGGTGCCGGTAGGGTGGCACCAAATCCACAATTTGACCGAATCCGGATCCAGTGCTAATTTGCCGAATCCAGAACCGAATCGTGCATGTTGTAAATTCCAAATATATTTAATGCTATCAAATTTAATTCTTTCGTGTGACAGCCCTTGCAAGTCGCGCCAATCAAAAACCAGGTTGTTAAGCGATTCTGAATACAAACCTTTTAAATTTAATTAATATTCAATTAATTCAAATACGAGACTTGTTTGATATTTCGCAGATTACGGCGAGGCTGACTAGCCTAGTTTTATTTCTATAGAGTACTAAGCAAAAAATTTATGCTTTGAAAACTGTCTCAAGCCAAGAAATTTCCAGTAAAACCTACTTTACTCGTGAATGTTTCTTGCAGCTGAAGCTTGCACCTGTAAGTTTTGTTCGAAAATTTATACGGAGAACTTGGGGCTGTAACTTATTCATGAAGAATATGCGCAAAGAATTAATTCATATGTATGAATAGTCCTGCAAGTCCAATTAATTTGCAATCATTGGCTGGATTGAAAATCGCAAACACTTTGCACAAGCAAGCCGCACGTGCAATTATATCTTAAAACATATTTAATAAACCTAACAAACATTTCGTGGTGCTTTATTTACACTAGCTACGTGTTTCCTTTTGTATTTCAATAAAACGGCTCTGTAGAACGATTTAAAAACTTAGAAAACTGCGTTAACAAAATGATGTGTCAATTTCTCACGTCCTTAACTAATTTCAACTGGCCCAGACATAACACGGTTATTGTATTTGGCACGGTTACAAAATATAAATTAACTTCTATTTTAATTCAAGTCACAAAATATTGATAGGTTGGTTCAGTTTTGCAGACTGGAAAACTTGTTCTGTTATCTGAAAAGTCCGCATCTAAACTAACTTATTGTTTGACTGCTCAAAATGTAGCAGATGCAGAACAATTTGCCATACGAAGTATAATGTTTACCTAATTTTTGTGTTTTTATAGGTCCCCACTTTCAACTGAAGCTAAGTTTGACTTCAATGTATTTTTGGTGAATTTCAAAGAATCTTAGTTTTAATACGTTAAATGACTATTAACATTCTAGTTTTACTCAAAATAGTGTGAAAATTTTGCTATAGAACTTGTAATAAATAAACTCAACCTGAAATTCATACGAAATGCAATCAGTTCAGCAACTGTAAACGGGGGAACATAAAATTGAAGTCCTGCATGTAAGCACGTGACTTAAAAAGCCAAAATCCTGAAACAAGCGTTGTGGCTGGGAAACGTGCGATAAATTATGGAGTATGGACACAAATTGAAAATTTTGGTAACACATGCTCAGAAAATTTCAGAAAATATACGAGGATAATGCTAATTTTTCTTAAATTTTTGAATGAGAAGAATTTTTAATACCTAAAATATTAGTAAAACTTCAGGTGAAAAAATATAAAGCGTGTATGGCAAAGTTTAAAAGTTTGCGAGCATTAACACGTTCTGTAGTTTAACTAAACCTATCCACCAACGGGTAATGTAATGCTACACACATGCGAAGCATGGCCCTACACATTATGAGCCGATGCATAGAACAGCGCTGTAAAACAACCGTAGACTGCAAAAAATGGTGAGTCAAATTGACTCTCTCCGAAATAGGCTGTTCCGGAGTCCACAAACTATAAGTCAAATTCGACTCACTGAGCGATTCATTGAGTCGAATTTGACTCTGGCGGAGTCGAATTTTGACTCCGTTTGTGTAGTCCGGAAAAGCCAATTTCGGAGAGAGTCAATTTGACTCACCATTTTTTGCAGTGTATAAGCATATTCCTAAGCCTAACCCGGCCCATGTATAGAAGAGGGCCGGATCGTTATTCCGGAGGGGCTATAAATACAGTCAATTGAAGCTTTAGACAAATTTTTTGATAGGCTTATGCTTAGGCTTAGGCTTAGGAATAGGCTCATTCATACGCTTTAGGCTTAGGCTTAGTCTTCGACTTAGGAATATGCTTATACAGCTGTTCCCGCCCTGTTCTATACATGCACTGCAAAAAATGGTGAGTCAAATTGACTCTCTCCGAAATAGGCTCTACGGGACTACACAAACTGAGCCAAATTCGACTCCAATAGAATCAAATTTGACTCGCTAAATCGCACGTTTGACTCTGATGGAGTCGAATTTTGACTCAGTTTGTGTAGTCCCGTAGAGCCTATTTCGGAGGAAGTCAATTTGACTCACCATTTTTTGCAGTGTGGGCCGCCTAACCCTAAGCCTAAATTTAGCTCAAGCGCAAAAATGAGCTTATACAGAAGCCTAAGCTTTAAAGCTAAGGCTGAGCAACAAATTGGTCTTTTCGCCCTTAATCGTTACATGGGCCTACTTCAGTATGGATTTAATCTTTTTAATGAATAAAATAGAATTTTACTGTAAGGCATCGAATAGAATTCAAATCATAAAATCTTAAGTTTGTTGACTCATTCAATCACTCGTCCAGTCGAAACACCACATCCAGATAGACAACTATTCGATTTTGGAATACATTGACGAAAAGGGCTTGGGGCGTCACATGGTATTGACTCACAGCATTTTTGCCCTGCAATATATAATTAATTTATACTATGCAATTCTATACTTGTTCTTGCGTCTAAGTTTACCCCCATCTACCAAACAACTTGATGGGTTGCTGGTCTGTTTGTATGGTGTAGACGTAAATCCCGATGCAAAATATGTACGAGTTTCAGTTGGAGCCAAACAAAAACAAGACGGAAGTGAAGCTAAAATTAAGCGCTTAAAATGGTAGGTATATAAATTGCTATCTTTAAAACACTATTTTGCTCAAAAAATCAAAACTTGTATGACAGTCTTTGTCTATATAAAAATGTGCCATATGCCAACTACTTCAAACATTTAGCCAAAACAGTCAAAAATACCGATAGAGGATGCAGACGTTGGGACTCCATATTTCACTGAATGCAAATTTTGGTTTTAATATTACGAAGAGTGAATGATATAAGAGTGTGCAACTCTTGTCTGTTCTGCATGGTACAAAATGAACCACACACGAAAAAGTATTTCTGAATTTATTCAGAAAAGTGTTTTCTGTGGCAAATCTGCAAAGTTTTGCTGATATTTAAGACAATTTTTCAAAAAATAACTGGAAAACTTTTATTTTCAGACTTTATTTCAAAACGTTTTTGAAAACATTTCTGTTATAACAGAAATACTTTTCAAGAGCACCTTGCTAATCATATTTCTCAAATGTAACAAATTTTTTCTTAAATATCAGAAACATTATATTGAGTGCACCGGGCGATGCGTTTTTAGTCAAGTGTCATTGTTCGCACCGGTTGTACTTCCGTCTAAATAAAGGGGGTGCTGTAGTGACCCGAATAAGAGGGGGACTGATATTTATTTGACCTCTCTAAAGTACGGTTAAAATTTCGAACCCAAAATAATTGGTCCTGGAGTCATTTATGGACTACAATTAGAGATAATTGACATTTATGGACTCTAATTAGAGTTTAGGTACTCTATCCGATTACGAACTCTTATTAGGGATACGGACTCCTATTCATTGGGACTCAAAAGGGAACCCTCTCTTATTAAACTCTCTTATTCGGGCCACTACAGTAGGGTAACAACGCAACGCGTGCCGGGTACATTATTTTTCTACGCAGAATTTACCCAGTTGCACACTCTTGTAAAAAGAGTTATTATCCACTCTTGGGCCAATGTTACTGCAATGGTCGTAACAGTAGATTAAGCGTACTCCTGAGCCTAAGCATAAGCCTAAGCCTAAGCGTTACAAAAATGTGTTGTAAGCCTAAGCCTAAGCCTAAGCCTAAACAAAAATGTAATCTATAATCTAAACCTACTCTTTCATGGACCCACCAGAAACCTGGACGCCCCTTAACGTAACTCGGGCCCACTCTTGATATTGCCAATAACATAAACTAAGCCAGTTATAGGCGACGGTTGGCAGCTATAAAATTGAAGAACAAAATCGCGTAAAAAATCTAACCACGAGGACAATCAGCTTCACAATTACACCAATTTGGATCCTTAACGCAATTTCCTTCACCATTCTTAACCAATCCGGCGTTGCATACGCAAATGTTTGCCCGAATCATCGCTGATATATTAAAACGAAAAAATATACAAAATAATCTCAAGTATTAGACGATATCTGACGTAAAGTTTAAAGCTAAAACATAAAATGTCAACTTTAGCCAAAATTTAAAAGAAGTCACGTCTTTGCAATCCAGCCATTAACAAATTCATTTCGGCAATCTTATGCTTATTCTACTGGCCACGGTCATTTTCCGAAGCCTCAAGGCTGCTACTGATGATATAAGCTGCTGCACATTTGAAGGCGATTACGGGTGCGTTCTGAACAGGTTGATTGTGTGAAAATTTTTACTTTGCAAAACTCAAACAAAAATATATTTACGAATTTGACACCTATCAGATATGCCGAATTAAACTATAAAAAAGAGAATCTTAAACGAAATAACGCACCGATAAATCAACTGTTATTTACAAATTTACCAACTCCCAACTCCTTTAGCAAACAATTCATGTCAAAAATGTTTGCTCGTTTAGAGCTAAACAGGGGTTCAGCTCAGCTGAGCAGTAACCCCATGGAGCCCGTGAATAGAAGACAGCAGCGGCAGCTGCCGCCACTCCTGGAATTGCCTGCCTCCCTAGAAAATTTTTAACCTTAGTGTTAAACGGTCTGAAATGCTTGGATTCACTTCCTGATATCCTATAAGGGCCGACTTTGTGTTCTTTGCAACCAGCAGCTAATATCTGTTCCTGGTCCATTGGTTTATGACCAAATTCTTGTTGTGACGCGGGTAAACACCATACGACTGCGGGCCCATGTAAAGATCAGCGGCGGAACGTTTTTCTGTGGGACTAGAAACGAGTAAGCTGAAGCTTTAGACTAATTTTTTGCTTTGTTTAAGCTTAGGCTAAGGCTTAGGCTTATGAATATGCTCATTATTAAGCTTAGACTTAGGCTTTAGGCTTAGGAATATGCTTATAATACTGTTCCGTCCCTGTTCTTTACATTGGCGCTAGTGCGTCTAGGTTCTTTATTCATGACACAATACTTACGATAATTTAAGAGGCACCGTTGATTTGGACCGCAGTCCTCAGTCGTCTTGCATTCATCTGCACGTGATTTAATGGGCACAAATGGGTCGAGTATACCAGACGCAGTTTGACATACTGCCAAACCAAATAATAAACAAAGTTGTGTCATAAAATACATAATTTTTATATATTATTACTGTTTTAACTATTATATATACACTGCAAAAAATGGGGAGTCAAATTGACTCTGTCCGAAATAGGCTTTTCTGCACTACACAAACTGTAGTCAAATTCGACTCACCGAGCGACTCAGTTAGTCGAATTTGACTCTGGCGGAGTCGAATATTGACTCAGTTTGTGTAATCCGGAAAAGCCTATTTCGGAAAGAGTCAATTTGACTCACCATTTTTTGCAGTGTAGAAGTGACTACATAATGTTTGATAGCTTTTATTTTAAGAATTGCCGTGCGCCTTTTGTCTGTTTTTAACAAGTGGCTCGGGTCAGAAATTCCCATAACCGTAGCGAGACGGTGGTAATTTTAGATTATGGCACAACACAGCCATATTGGAAATTTTTCAAAAATGCAAAACAGTTTTCGCGTTTTAAAAACAAACTTCTGTGTTGTTTTAGATTGGTGAGAAAATGGCATTCGGACAAATGCTTACAAACGTTTTACTTTAATATCTTTTTTGAAGTTTATACGCGGTGCAAAAAAGCGTTTTGATAGATGATGCTTGAAATGTGAAGCATTTTTAAAAATAGCGTTTTATCTTTTGAGACCATTTCTTATATTGGCCCTGCTGTGCTGAAAGTATATCGACTTAGCAGAAGTGTTAGGAGGCCTTATAGGACTCCAGTTCATTTGCCCTATAGAAAGCGTGACATTTTGCATCACACATCTCATTTATTTTTTGCCTTTTTTGGTATATATTACCGTAAGATAGTATAGGCAAACAGTTGTCAAAAACTTAAACTTCGTGAAAATCATCACAAAAAATTTCCTGAATACATTCAAAATAAATGGATAAAACCGTAAAATATTAACTAAAAATGACGGCAATTTGCATTCAAAATACAGAAATTATACTTATTGATTTCGTAAAACAGTTTGTTTCTGTTTATATTAACATTTCGGCCAATGTGCATAGAACAGGGACGGAACAACAGTATAAGCATAAGCATATTCTTAAAAGACTATATAAACCTAAGCCTAAGCCTAAAGAGAAAGCCTATGTGTAAGAATGAGCTTAAGCCTTAGCCTGAAGCCTAAGCAAAAAAAATAGTCAAAGCGTACGCTAACTGTATTGTAGTACCAAGGAAAAAACGTTCCGCCCCTGATCTTTACATGCGCAAAAATTTTAAACAAGATTGCTGCCAAATTATGCAAAAACAACCAAGAAATATTAACCAGTAAAATATACCGTAGAAACATCGAAAAATATTATTTCCATCCCTGGTGAAACGTAAAAATAAAAGCAAATGAATGCTTTTTTTGTCATTTTTATAATGCAAATTTTAATCAAAATAAAAATATTTAAAAAGTTTAAAAACGATGCATTAATTTTGTAGCCGAATGAAGAACTTTTAACTAATTTATTGCAATGGCCAAAAAGTTGTCCATGCAAAGATCAGGGGCGGAACGTTTTTCTGTGGGACTAGAAAAGAGTAAGCTTAAGTCTTTAGACGACTTTTTTACTAGGATTAGGCTTAGGCTTAGGCTTAGGCATAGGAATATGCTCATCCTTACGCTTAGGCTTAGGCGTGCTGCTTAGGCTTGAGAATAATCTTATAAATACAATTCCACCCCTGTTTTTTACATTGGCCAAAAACGCGAAAGCCAAATAACCCTGTTTACATCCCTCAGAGCAGGATTGGCCGTAAAACACGGGTGTAAATGGATAGTAAAAATAAACGGAAACGAAAACGGAAACGGATATTGAAGTATAAACGTTTTAAAAATGTTTAATTTTTCTTCCAACATAAATTAAGGCATTATGCATACATATTCACCAACCTTAAAATGTTTAAAGAAAAAATGGTGTATGCATCGACATTTTTTAAGATTTTGGATCAATGTCACAATTTTTGTTTCATTTCAAAAAATTGCAGCTTGTTTGTATAATGAAACATTCCGAGATATACTGTTTTATAATCAATAATTATATATTTCTAGAGTGGAAACGGAAACGGATATCCGGTTTACGCCCTAGCCATAATTCATATGACCATTTGATACAGGATTCGCATAGGGGTCTGCGTTCTCAAATGTTAGTAGCACCTATCCAAGTTAGTTGCGAGCTTAAAGTTGCCAGGAGTAGGCAAAACAATCTTGTAGGAGAAGGGCAATTTGTTAATTTCGCGTAACTTACAAGTGGAGCTATGAAACTTTGTTGGGGGGCAAAATTTTTTCAGAGAACGTTTAGCCCCCTCTCTTTGCCTCCCCCGGCTACGGAAACGCGCTGTTTAACACATGACAGGGTGTAAAACAGATAGTTCAAATATTAAGGAAAACGGATAGTGATCAAAAATGCAAACGGGAAACAGATATTAAAGTATAAATGTTTCGAAAATAATATATTTTTCAGCCACCAGAATTGAGGCGTGCAAATATTCATCGGTTTTTCAAAATTTTTTGAAATAGGCGCATGCATCAAATTACGAAAAACTGCGATATATACGTGATTTATAACAAATTTTGAACTTAAAATAACAGAATTTCCATTATTTCTATAACATAAACGGAAGCGCAAATAGAATCGGACCCCGATTTTTACCGTAAACAGATATCCGGTTACTGGTTGTTACAACCTGCCATATGGTGAAATGTATTCAACCTCACTAACAGCTGCCGCTTGGAGTCTCAAAATTTTCACCAAATTTTTAGGTGAAATCAAATTTGAAAAAGTGTTGATCTTCAAAGCTGCAATTTGCTGGTTCAAAAAACACAAGACCTATCACCATATTTGCCAGCTGATGATAGGTGGTACGCACATTTGAGAATACAAACAGAGGTGCGACCCAATATTTGAAACTGAACCAAAGCCGAGATCCACTGCAAACGAACATTTAGTTAAATGTGTGAAATGAAAAAATCATAGGATGTTTGTATTTAAACATATATTTAGGTCAATGCTGCACTTTAGGGGCGTAACAGTAGATTAAGCCTATTCCTAAGCAGTGGCGGATGCAGGATCTCAAAATGGAGGGAGGGGCCCAAATTTGACAGGTAATAAACTTAATTTTGACCCACACAAACCACGAACTATTGTCACAAAATTGCTAAGAATATAATTTTTGTCGAGATGCTGTTGGGGGAGCCACGGCCGGGGTGCCCCCCCCATGGATCCGCCATTGTTCCTAAGCCAAAACCTAAGCGTTGCAAAAGTGTATTAGTAAGCCTAAACAAAAAATGTTGTAATCTTGAATGTAAGCTTACTCTTTTACAGACCCACCGAAACCAGGACGGCCCTAAAAGTAACATGGGCTCACATTTATATGAAAATATCGCCAAATTTTTGCAATGATGGGATGTTACTTTAAATTTATATCGGAAACCTGGAAATTGTTTCGTGTAAATTTATTTTCAAGTTAATGTAGCTTCGATGTTAAACTGTATCACTTTTCATGAATATGGCCATTAGCAAGGCAGGGTAATCTACGCTATTATATATTCGTGATCTCTAATAGCGTAGCTACGGTTTTTGGGAATACGGTAAATACTGGTAGAAAGTATCAATTTGTTGGCCTGGCTAGTCTGTGAGCGGGGTGTTTTTTAAACTAATGGATCATCCACGTTTGTCTACCGTTTACTTGGATGCAAAAAATTGTTCAGTGTTCCATTCCGCTGATGTACAAAACAGCATTCTAAACCAGGCACACAATGGAGAGTGTGCTTGATCCGTATTTTTTGTCTTGAGCCTGTAGAAAGGACGTCGGGACAGTGCTCACAATCCTTCTAAAAAGTAGAGGATTCGAAAAAAATGAAAACATACGCATATGCAGCTCATAATGCAAAAATATACACATTTTTGAAGTTCCTTCCGAGTGACTATGTGAAAAAATCAACAATGTACAACAGTGGTGTACAGAGAAATTTGAATTGGGGGGCCGCATCCTGCCAGGTTCGTGCCTTCGGTTTTCACCAAAAGTGAAATTAGAACCCTTTAAACAGTGTCCCATCTAAATTTTTGGCGTAGTTAGAGTGCAATGACAAATCCGAATGCTTTTAGGAAGATATGTTTATCTTTATTGTTCTCACATGATCTGGACATACTGTCTACGATATCAAACTTTGCACTAAAACAAAGTAGGTATAACAGAAAAGGGGCAAACAAAAGAAGGTCAATTTTTACTTCTTCGTAAATATTAGCAGTGAACGAAGACCAATGCTCCGCGACCAGTGTACAACCGTAGGTCTACCTCCGGCTCCAGTTCCGGCAGAAAATCGGCCTCCGATTCCGGCTTCAGCTCCGGCGGTAGAATTTTTGTTGCAGGGACGCAAAATTTTGCAAAATTTATCTGTTCAGCGTGTTTCGTTTTTACGTTTGTCACAATTTTCAGGAAAGAATTTTCGAAGTTTCACAGAATATTAGCGTAAAAACAAACAACATTTTATTGCAGATATTGGCTAAAATTAACCAATCCTTCGTCATTTTATTGCCTAAAATTGCGCATCACCTCCGACTCCGGCTACGGCTGCGGCCCGGGCTCCTCCTCCGGTATTTTTCACCTCCGGTTGCACCCTGCTCACTGCTCAGCACAGTACGCATGTGAACTCCCATATGTCGACCAGAGTACCAAGGAAACCTGACGGCATAAAAGCCGGCCCACAATGCAATTGTATGAAATTTTGCGCCTTCATAGGTAATTCTGGTTAATTACTGCGTCTTACAATTCTGGCTTATTTTTTTGCTCGCGATTTTTCCTCTGTCATGAATTGCGTTACTGCTTATGCGACCACTGTTTTTGAATATCAAACTGCTAAATCAGTTAGTCCAGCGGCTTCTGAGAGATGGGAGACAGTTGCAGTTTCTCAAGATATTGTGTATTTTAGCTTTCGCGGTTAAAACTATGACTTTGAAACAACTGGTATTGGACAGAAATGTGCCTATCCATCGACGAGGACATGGTACAGGGGTTTGTATATTTTAACTGAACGACGCACCACTATATTCCCTGGGCTTAACGGTTGGCGTAAGTTTGTGTTTAAAGTTTAGTCTTAGGTTTAAAATTTAGTTTTGGTAAAGCATAAGTTATACTAGTAACATTAGCAATGAGCAAGAATCTTTTTGGTTTAAATAAATAATAAGATTTTCATTAATACTGAAATTGACTTAGCTAGGTGGAAGAATCTGCAGCTAAGCCTATTCACACGTCCTAGTTTTTATAGTAAAGACTTGCTCGTGGAACTGGCGTGTGCAAAACCGCCAACTTATAGGTTTTTGGTTCTACCGCGGCAGTTTGCCATTGTGGTCCCATCGTGGTCACTGTCAGTCAAGGTAGGAACCGGGACTTCAGACCTTTAACTAAGCAGCTGGAAAAGCGGGCTAGAGCGGGGATCGAACTCTCAGCCTACGAATCCTTAAGCGAACACTCTACCACTGCGCCACGTAGCCTACCTTTCCAACTGCATTTTTCGTCGACTATGTGTTGACTGTACAACACAATGTGCAATGCATTTATTGCATATGCACCAGGACAAGCATGTCTCACATGCTTACATGCCCTTATTTTTAACAAGGTCGTCCCTTGACCGTCCATCCTATTTTCGACTGGATACCGGACTCATAGCGCGGCAATTTGCCATTGCGTCCACGGAGTAGCCCCCATGTCAGTCTAGGTAGGAACCGGGACTTTAGACCTTTCAACTAAGCAGCTGACAAAGCGGGCTAGAGCGGGTTCGAACTCTCAGCCTGCGAATCCTTAAGCGAACACTCTACCACTGCGCCACGTAGCCCGCCTCTCCAACTGCATTTTTCGTCGACTATGTGTCGACTGTACAACACAATGTGCAATGCATTTATTGGATATGCACCACGACAAGCATGTCTCACATGCTTACAGTCACAATGTGATAGTTGGGTAGGGAAGGGTGCGACGGTCTTAGTTCCGAGTGCTCAACAGCTGAAATAAAGGACGTTCCTTGGATGTTTCGGCTCGATCGACAGATTATCAGTCCAGCGGTAGCCACTGAGCCACGCCGCCTCACAATCTACTGCTGAGTATTTTTGTTTTTTATGGCTTGCAAGAGCCTAAACTTACACGTGTATTTTAATTCTGCCATGCTTTTACCTCTTTTGCATATTGCCAACAATAAATGGAAAATTGTCACTATTGGACACAGTAATCGGAGGTTCGGTATTTATTTTTGCTGGAAGGCTATTCCAAACAGGTTTTACCGATGTTCAGCATTAGCATGAGGTTTCATTTTGCCTCCATGCATCCGCATGTCACAACGGTGATGGAACTAACCTCACATCATTTTGACACCAAATAAAAATTTAGTTCATGCAAGCGTTTTCAATTCAAATTTTGACTAAAGCTTTGTTGACGCGCGACGGTTTCGTATAACTGAATCTTGCTGCTGCAAGTTTAGCTGCAAAATGCAACGTCGAATTAATTTGATTTATGAAACTGAATCTTGCTGCTGCAAGTTTAGCTGCAAAATGCAACGTCGAATTAATTTGATTTATGATCATTGGCTAAAGTGATAGAATACAGGACATGTTCCATACGTATTTCTCGCAGTGATTTGCAAATTATTTATATCATTCATTCAAGATTCAAAGTGAAAATGCCGTTTCTTTGCA
Source organism: Enoplolaimus lenunculus (assembly GCA_030248215.1). NCBI lineage: Eukaryota > Metazoa > Nematoda > Enoplea > Enoplida > Thoracostomopsidae > Enoplolaimus > Enoplolaimus lenunculus. Next base: position 79,499 of record JASANG010003883.1, on the reverse strand, counting down.
AATACTTGCTGCTGCAAGCAGGGTGCAACCGGAATTATAATTTACCGGAACCGGAACCGGAATTTGAAAATTTTACCGGAACCGGAAACGGAACCGGAAAGTGAAAAATGCATTTCACCAAAAATTTCATTTTAATCATATTTTTTGCTCTATTATTTGTGAAACAACCTTAGTCGAACATAGGTATTTATTTTATTTGTTGTATTTTAGATTTTCGTCGTCGACTGAAGTGAAATCCACCATCATTGGCTTATATTCAGAGTACAAGTGGCTTTCAAAAGAGATTCTTAAAAATTAGCAAAGTTGAGAAAACGGCCAAATTTTAACACCAGAATTTTTAAATCCGGTAAAAATTTACCGGAACCGGAACCGGAAGGTGAAAAAATGCCGGAACCGGAATTCCGGTTGCACCCTGGCTGCAAGTTATGTGTTCAAGTTGCAGCTACGAGTTCTCGCTGCAAAACTTAAACGTGTTAATAGGGCTAAATAGATCAGGTCTTATATTGTAGAAAGGTTGCTGCAAGTACTGGAATGCAACAGTATATACTTGGCAATTGAATATTCGTATTGTTCAGTTTATACAAATGTTAATTAGATTGCAAATATGAATTCATATTTTATTAAAACTCTGTCTGTGTGAAACGGAATCAACGTGGTGCATTAAACTTCGTCAGTGCCTCAATTAGTTAAGGTGTTTAATGGCTGAAACTGGAAATACTGATCAAAATGAGCTTGATTTAAGAGTAAATGCTCCGGGCCGGGATTCAAATGCGAATTCAGGCCCTAGTCATAACGTAGCAAACGATGAACCTCGTGGGTCTGCAGCTGAGTTACCTCCGCATTCCGCATCCAGTCCATCGTTGAATAAACCAGTCGGTATACTTCTGTCGTCAAAACCAGACTTAATCGCTGATGCGTCTCTTCACGCTAAAGACTCGGGTATTGGCGATTCGGACGGATTTGGCATAGAAGCTCAACGCCCGCAGCTAGCACCTTCAGTTTTACTGCAACCTCTTACAACACCAACTAACGACTCTAGTAACTTAAATCAGCGGTCGGTTAGTATTGCAGCAGACAGTGCACTAATTGGAAGTGCTGTACCAACCTATACTACTGCAGATGGCAATGCGAGAGGTTCGTTTGGAAGTGTGTTAGCAACACTTGATTTTCCACGAATTGGATTTCGAACGAATTCTGGAGCGTAAGTATATATTTACCTATTTAGTTATCACATGTTTTACAATTACCATTTCACTAAAAATTCTTTTCACTTATGTAGCAAGTGATCCACGACGTGTGTCGTTGAAGCATCTGAGATTGCGCAATAGTGCATTTTCTTTAATTAAAACCATGGTTTGTTTTTTATGCTTATTCTTTCTAATTCATTCGCAGATCCTTTATGAGCAATCAAAGCGCTTCACAGTTTCACAAGAACACTAGTGCTGCCCGTATTGATTCGTGTCGAGATCATCATCAAGTCATGCAAAGCTTTTATAAGCGTACACGCTTGAGACATTTAACGGATCCGGTTGATTTTGAAGGCATTTTAAATATTATTGGTGAATTTTAATTTATTTTTTTAAATGTACGTGGTTGTATATCGACATTTCTTTATAGTTTCTGTTAGCATTGTACACAGATACTGACAAAGATTTGAAATTATGCCTACTGCGACGGGAACTCAAACTGCTATTTTGTTGTCGTGGTACTTTTAACTTTGCTACGATTAAGAAGTAAGTCTGATTACGTGTTAGTTTGTAATAAATTCTATTTTGTTTTGATTGTTTTAGGTGGATGTGGTCTATGGCAAATTTGGGTGTATCTAATGATCGGTGTACAACAAGTGCCGCATGCGATGTTTAATCTGTCGATTATGTACATGATGATAGCTCCGAATCACTGGTGTTATGTGAAAGACTTGGACTATGGATGGCATAGACACGCTGCAAATTGGACGCGTAACAATAGTTTAGTACGAAATGTTAGGTAAGAGATGGAGATGCTTGCTTTTGTTTGACATACCTGGGATAAACTCGGTTTTGGTGAGTTTCAGAGGAGAAAGTTGTTAGATTTATTGTGCGGCATTTTGATGCGAACAATTGTTGACTTAAAGTTATTTTATTTGTAATCATAACGCTGATTCAACTTGGTATACTTGAACTCTATACGTACTGGCATTAAAGTTTGTATAGACCCAAAATATTATGTAATTATTGCCGCTCGCAACGGTTATAGTCTTGCTGTCTACCGCTTCCCATTGACAAATTTTTGTGCGAGATCTTTTGGTTACGCATTGTTCGTACGTTGTGTTCAACTCTGATTTTAGCACTCCGCTGGTACCAGACCCAAAATCCGGTGAACTCGAGCCGTCCGAGTGTGAAGTGTACGAATTTAGTAAATCTGAATTTCACGAGCTGGCTCGGCAGCCATCGTTTTCAGAGGCTCAAAACTTTTCCGAAAGACTGAAGCTGAAATACGACCACAAATCTATCAAGTGTTCAAATTGGACTTATGATAAATCAGAAATGCAAGAGACGATTGTGACACAGGTTAATGAGAAGGACAGATATTAAAACTTATTATTTCCCAATGACGGTAGGCAGGATTTGTAGTAATAATTTTGTAAGAGGGGGGTTACGTTATACATACTTTCGAAGAGCTAGCATTGTTGCGTAGTCAATTGAATAAATTCGTAAAACCCGTAGGTAAAAATTACAACTGGGGACCTAATCCTCCTGTTTAATTTGACTGCGTTACTGACTTGAAAAAAAGTCATGTTAATAAAGTTTGATGTAATTGATAAAATTTTCCTTTTGCTAGAAATAAATTGATGAAACTTTTATTTTGCTAGTTAAGTATTAGTCAAGAGATTAATTGGTTCAGTTTCGTATTTCAGTGGAATTTGGTTTGTGATCAAAATATGCGTCGCGGTGATGCGCATCTAGTCTATATGTTGGGTTATATGTTTGGATGTGTTGCTTCTGGGTTATCTAGTGACCGGTAGGTTAATGTGTATTATTGTAAAATATACAATGGCATTAGGTAACAGAAAAAATGCCAAATTTCAAAGCCTAACATTCAGTTCTTTTTCAGTGACAAGAGTTATCAGCCACTGGTGATAGATGTTACGCACATGTGAAAATACGAGGCGTGGCCATGAACAATTTTGTAGCTTTGTTGAAAAAATTGGTGTTAATTGCGCTTTATGAAGCAAGGTGCATGATTTGCTTGGTTTTTGTTTCAGGTTTGGTCGCAAACCTACAGTGATTGGATTTGGTGCTTTAGCAAGTTTGTTTGGCATCGCACTTGCGTACTCAAACTATTTTTACATATTTTTATTGGTGCGATTTTTTGCCGCAATTTGCAATGAAGCCTCGTCACTCGCTGCATACTGTTTGTGTAAGATATTTTCACATCGCGAAATTGTTCCGGACTCGGAATTTTTCAAAGTCCGTACCCGTACCCGTAGTTTTTATGATAACTATACATGAGCTCGGTCCTAAAACTTACGAAATAAAACACATAATTTTAAAACATACCATTAAAATCTAGGCTTGTCCTTGTATACAGCTTATAGCAGCAGGGCTGGAGTTGCGCTGTACGATGTCACACGGTCACGAAATTATACTCGCGGGGCAAGGACGCGAAACCACGGGCTTAAACTTGAGCTGCGACAGCGTGAACAAACTGTATGTATACTGAGTCTGAGTTAACTTAATGGCGAATCCAGAAGTTTCTGACGAGGAATACCTGGTGGGGGATCCAGTTAGATCTGATCTTATGGGGGCCCCTAAATATGAAAGAAAAAAATTATAGGTTTTTATCGTGTTGCACCTTTGCACAAACGCGACTTTTAAATCCGGTACAATATCTTAATTTGTTAACCGACTGTTTAGATAAATACATCTGTGACAAATCATTTTAGTTCTGCTATTTTGTCGGTGTATTTTTGCAATACCCGGATCCGAAATTTTTGTTGTGAAATCCCGGACACGGGATTTCTCAAAATCAAAATCCGAAACCGGAATTTTTCGGTGCAAATAACCGGAATACCCGGCTCGAGTGCGATTCCAGTTTTTAGTTATGTGACCAAGTACCATGATATGTGTCGGCACAATTCGGTCACCTCCTCTAAAATTTCTATTTTATTTGGTAGCGGACCTCTTTTTAAATTAGCCTCTGCATACGCACCGGAGTACCGAAGCCAGTTGCTAACATGTTACTGTGAGAGTCGAGTCAAACCCACCGGTTAGGAGTTATAATCAAACAGTTGCGCCACCCAATGTACGTAAATGTGAGTGTTATAATAATACTAATACTGTTATAGGTATGGAAATTACTGGTGCAAAGTATCGATCAATCGCAGGGACTGTGGCGCAGGCGCCATGGGGTCTTGGTTATACTCTGTTGGCAGGTATCGCATACGTGACACGAAGTTGGAGGACAATTCAAATTATCTCGGCGTGCCTTCAGTTGACGAGTGTCTTTTTGATAAAGTGAGTTTTTGTTTACTTTGGTTATTTTGAGTTTTGCGCAATTTAGACTGTGTATTTGATGCGCTATGTTTTGTTTTAATAAACTGCTTAAGTTTACGCAATTTTTTGTTGAAGGATTTGCCGTAAATCTGGCTGTAATCTTGTTCGATAAAGGATTAGTGATGAGATAGCATGTGAGATTGAATGTTTGTTTAAAAGCTTAAGCACGGCGGAAACATTAAACAGTTTTGGTGGATTTTGAAGACGAGAAAATTCTAGTAGGTTTATATGAAAGCTATTGAATAGACTACGGGTGTTGTCTTGGGGTACAGCTCTGATAGGTTTGCTGTAAGCTCGCGAAGGATAGTAATTATTAATCCCTAGCTAAGTCGACATAAAGCTAACTTATGCACTATACTTTTAACAGTTTTTAGTATAAATACTAAAACAATTTTTCAACATTGGGAAATAAATTTGCGAATATGTATTCGATAACTTGTTTTTAAGTGTACTAGTTTACCGTATTTTCGATTGTGATACTGAAAACAGGTTTTTGATATATTAATATAGATTTAGGCAAATAAGGTGTTTTCATATTTTGTAACTTCAGGGTACTGCCAGAATCTCCGCGTTGGCTTATCGTTAATAATCGGGTTCGTGAGGCTGAAGAAATAATACGGAACGCATCTCGGTGGAACAAGTCTACTTTGCCACCAGATTTACATCTCATTAAGCATGCTGAACGCCGGGTAAGCGGAAATGTTTTTAGTTACATGACTATATAATGAAAATTGTAACGTTGCTGGAAATCTTTATATGTGTAAATTGCTGTGTAAACTTCCTAGATACGTTATTAGAAGAATGCCTACATTTTCTTGATTGGATTGTTGTTTGTAGGCTTAACCTGTTCGGGCTTATGCAAACCATGTTTTTGTATCTAAAACTGGTAAATAATCTGCTGTTAATCTTGTTATCTATGCGTGCATTTGCGTAGCTTGAATTTTAGGAATGGGTAAAACGTAAGGAACGCGCAAGCCTGTTGCACTTGTTGAGAAGTCAAGAGTTGGTCGTGCGTACTGCAATTATTTTCATTATATGGTATGAAATTTGTAATTTAAATTATCACTTGAAACAACAGTTATGTTCAACGTTAATTATTTTATTCACGTTTAATTGTGCTAAAACTCCTAGCGGGGCATTCTAGCGAAAAAAAATTCGCAAAAATTCAGCGGCAGCAAGTTTTTGCAAATTATTACTTTTTATGTGTAGGATAATCAATAAGTTTTGGCCAAATTACAGTTACTTCAATTTGTAATGTTGCTACAACTTGTTTATAACAAGCACAATTTAAAATTAAGGAGTGAAGTTGGATTAGTTTACGATGACAAATATTTAGAAACTAGCGCAAGTGGTTGCAATATTTGTTAGACCAGCCTATGTAGGTATTCGCGGGCCTATGCGACATATTTACTAAGCAGGCAGGAACGCAAACCTACTGGTGGTGGCTCGAATTAGCAATTCACGGAATTCTAATTGGATGCTGCACCGCTGTGTCATGTAGCCCGCCTCTCCAGCTATGTTTATCGTCGAATATGTATCGACAAGTATGGGGAAGCTAGCATACTTTTTATATACTGTACATAGCATATATTGCATATGCGCTAAGACAAGCAAGTATATGCTTACATGCTGCAATAATTTATTAAAATGACGCTGTTAACCTATGTTTACTGGGTTTTGGGAGTAAGTTTATTCCGTTTTTACACGAAATTATAAGCACAAGAATTAGCTTTACCGATGGTAAAGATATTGAGGATATTTTCAGCCTTATTATAACTTATATCTGCTGTCAATTCGTGTTTTTAAAACCTACTACAGTATTATTGTTATTTAAGGTGTGTTACCGCCCTGGTGTATTACGGTGTAACACTCAATCTCTCTGATCAGTCTGTGCCCAAAGCTCATCGTTTGTTTGTTGGCGATGTATTTGTAAACAATGCAATCGCAGGTGCAACCGAATTGCCTGTGTTGTTGATATGTGTGTTCATTTTGGCAACTGGCCGAAAGCGATGTGTTATGGCGTGTCTCATACTAGCTGGAATTATGATGCTTGGAGTTGTGTTGTCACCCGAAGGTAATTGCAAAATGTTAAAATTAATAATAGTGTAAATCGAGTAACTTTTTCAGTGATTAGTTTTTGCTGGTAGTGTCTTACCAAGTTCGATCCTAGGGTGACCACCAAACCCACGAAATATTTTGTATGCAGCTGTTTTGGGAGCAGAAATATAAGACTCGCAGTTGCCACCATTCGCATGTTTGAAAACCTATTGCTAGCTGGCGATAGGTTGTACACACAGTTAAGAATCTAGCTGCTGGATGCAAGATAAATGGATGGTTATCAAGAGGAAAGTTTTTAGTGTTTATTCATGGCGTAGTTTTTCAACTTCATGCTCTATCGTAATAGTAGCTGTAAGCATTAGGGTTACGCTGTACTCGGCTTCCGGCTCAGTAAATTATAGCGCAACCCTTAGGGTTAAGTGATGTAATTGCGTAGTTGTATTTTTATATTTTCCCGAAATTAAAAATGAAAATTTCAACATTCTTTTAATGCCAGGCTCAAACTAAATCGCAGTTATTTAACTTTTCCCTAATTTAATGGGAGCAATATTAATGCTTACACAACAGTAGATTAAGACACACAAAATAGCGCAGTGTGTATTAAAATCTGCGACTATTCTTAACATTGTCCCATATTAATTCCCGAGGCATGCCCACTAAAATACTGGAAGACTTGGGGATTTTGAGATTGGGTTTCTCAGAGTTAGGCTTAGGCTTATGTTTAGAGCTACGATTAGGCTTTGGTTGAAACCTTAGTTTGCCAAACCTCGTCATTTAACATGTACCGCAGTATTTATATTTGGAATTTTTAGAAAGCAAAGGCATGCGTCTGATTTTTATGCTGTTCGGCAAAGGTGCGTCGCAAGCTGCGTTTGTAATTTTGTACATTTTCACTAGCGAGATGTATCCGACCGTAATACGCAATTCAATTATTGGTGCTGCGTCGTTGATTGCACGCTTGGGAGGTGGTGTTGCTGGATACATAGCTATGTTGGTAAGATGGCTTGTTTTGGATATTTGTTTGAACACTAAAGGGGTCCAATACTGTTTTAAAATTTTATTATCTTCCGTTTGGTATAGCACCCTAACGACATGCACATGATATTGCACTGACCGGCGATAACTCTAGCGCCTCCTGTAGTGTTGTGTTTGGTATATATAAATAGAACTGGTTTAAAGAAGCGTGCTGTGCTGCTGTGGCGCGCGGGTTTAGACATATACCACGTCTGAAAAAACGACAGGTTTTGTTATATTTTTATGCAAATGGTACATTAGAACGCTCTTGTACTCTGCCCCATTCCGCCACCTTTACATTAATGTTTACATATAAAGGCGAACACGAAGGTTTAGGCTCAGGTAAGCTTTTTCCGAAAACTAAGCCTAAGCCTAAGCTGAAGCCTGTGTGGGAATGTATACAAGAACCTCATGTTATTTTTGTTATTGTAGTTATCATGTGAATTACTGTCTTCTTCTTCTTCTTCAGTTCAAGGTTGGAGACCATGAGGTCATATGCGGTCGGGGATAACGGGTCATCTTTGTTGAGCAGATCTTCTCTGTGCTGGTGAAGAATATGGCATTTTTTCATCACCTGTTCGATGGTTTATGCTATTATCGCTACTTGTATAGTTGTTGGTTTTAGTCTGATATCACTTTGCCAGTCGTGCCGATGATTATATTCGGTGTGTTTTCGTTTGTTGCTGGAACTCTGGTAATATTTTTGCCGGAAACTCTAGATCGGCCGTTGCCGGATACACTTCAAGATGCGGTGGATTTATTACAGTAAGTTCGCTGTCTATGTGTGATGGTTTCCTTGCATAAGATGAGGGGTAATGGATTATTTTACTGCGTTCTCGCTAGACTGCCTGTGACAGGTCACAGGTAATGCAAAATGTACACTATTGCAACATTAGGCCCAGTCGCGATCCTAAAATGATATTCTTAGCTTCGGGTGTATTCGTGTTGCACTTCATTTATGCGGCGTCTACATTATCTTTTGATGGCCAGCTGCAAAATTGTTATAGTGTTATGGACGGCGTCAAGGAGTGCACGTTTAAAACTATCACAATTTTACGCATTAGAGAATATGGACCCAGAATTCAACGGATCGCAACTGCTAAAGTTAACCAGTATGAAAACTTGTCGGTAACTGGTGGTTTATGCTGTAAGAATTTACGGCTGGCAATGGAAATTTCAGTCTGCCGGACCGTCGTTAGCGTTGCGTGTTGTAACCCCTGCTTGATTGGTTTCAGAGGTGACAATATCGGATGTCAGCCTGGATCGTCTTCGCATCGAGAACTATCGGCTTGCGACGACGGAGCAAATGATGCAAGTTTTTCATTGTCGAACGATCAAAATCCTGACCCGGGTGCTGCTCAAACGACGGCTAATAATCAGTCTTTGGACGGAACAAGGTCAAAACTGCTCACCAGTGGTCAGCAGAGTTCGTCAGTCACAGCACCGACTATCGGACACAAGCAAAGGTGAGTATGGTTTGTTTCTATTTTTATTTTTATTTTACCGTTTTTATTTTTAATTTGTTTTTATTTTTAGTTTGTTTTTTAATTTGTTTTTAAGATGTGTCATTTTGGTTTGTTTTTTATTTCCAGTTTGCTTTGATTTGTAGTTTGATTATGTTGTCTAATGGTTTCTGTGTTGGACAGTTTTGAGAGAGCAGTGTTATCATGGGGTGCTGTATAGATGTCGCAGTAATCTTGTTTGGAATCTTTGCTTAGACGAGTCAGAGTTATTTTAAGTTGTCGCCATGTTGAATAGCGTATGTGTAATTTTTAGTAGTGGCTTATGTTACATGGCTGTGTTAGTTACTTAAACAGTGTGAACATAATTTATACAAGATTTCAAAATCAGCAGTTTGATACTGGATGTCACAAAATCTTGTAGCTAACATTTTTGCTAAATCGCTAAATTAAGTTAACGTTATCACCCAAAAGGTCACATGCCGGGATCGATTACGGAAGGGTCCTGGACGGCCATCCGACGAAGAGTGCCTTGTAGACACTTGATAGTTGCTGGGCAATTTAAGTAAATGTTCAAACAACCGAGTTAAAATATAAAACTGACATTTATTGAAGACCCGCGTCCGCCAAAATAAAAGTGCCGCTTACGTTGTTACCTACAATGACCGAGTTGCTGAAACATTACAAGTTCGATTCTGATTGAAGTCGACATTGTTCTTAAATTATAAATCGGACTGTTGACTGCAAGGGGCTGACAGTTTATCAAAAATTTTGAGGCATAAAGTTGATTTTACGCAGCTCAGCCAATGCCCTCGTCACGTTGTGGACCGCAAGAATTTGGTTGTTGAGTAAAACTGACTGTTTTCAGCGCTGAAAGCTACGCGTCGTCAATAATAACGTTCAGCGCACCTCCTGCAGATACAGACACGATTGATACAATCCTTCCAGATGCATCACTTTCTCACAGTTCAGGAGGTCATGGTGATCCTTCCATTGTTTTGCAACGACGCAGTCTTTCAGCAATCCAGCCACCTGTGTCCGGAATAACGTCAAACATTTAAATTCAAAAAACTTTTTGGGTAATTTTTTTAAAATTCTACTATCGGGTCGAAAACGTTTCTTTAATGGTAATAGTTAAAATTTTATCTTATCGAGACTACGATTCGCTGATGCGAGAGTAGCATTTATCAGCTGTTGCGGATAGGTTTACAAGTTCAGAAGAAGTAAAGGATGGTGTTATGTTAAATTTAGTTGATATGTATTAAGTGATTGAGATAAAGCTTTGTGAAATTGCAAGCCGTGTTAATGGAATGCTGCGTTTGTTTGAAAATGACTCGGTTGTAGGCGTGTATAGCTTTAGTAATAAACGTTTAAATTACTAAGTTTCTGGGCAAACCATATTTAGCTGCTCGTGGTTCTGGCAGTGATTTGTTAGGAAAATTGTGAAGGCATAATAGGTAATTTACAAATGCAGGTGTTTTAAAATTAATTGATGAATATTTTTGGACTTCAAATCCGCGGATGCGGTTTTTTTAAAATCCTGGTGCCCAATGTGTCAGGTTTGTTCGTCGTGAATTCACAATCTACCACGGATATTTAGTTTGAAGATAACAGATAATGTCTAGACTTAACAGCCTAAGCCTAAAGTCCTACTCACACGTGCAAGTTTTTGATGCAAGAATTTGCAGCTGCAAATTGCACGCAGAACTTGCATTTGTTCATCAGCCAATGAGAAAACAGCTGCAATACATTCTGTGGATTTGCATGGTTGTTCACACATGTGAACTAAATTCCTAGCTATGATTTTTAACAAATCATTTGCAGCTGCACGTCTTTCAAAGTGGATTTTGGACGAAACTTGCAAGAGTGCAAGTTGCAGCGCGCAAGTTCTCGCAGCAGAAACTTGCACGTGTGAATAGGGCTTTAGTTTTGTGTATTTTAATTTCGGTAAAGTTGTAAATTAAATTGTTACGGTAATTGAATATTTTTGACTCGTAACAAAATTTTATCTTCGTTGTATGTCATGCAAGACTTCTCTTACAACACAGTCTTGTTCATTGCGCCTCTTGGATTATGCATTGTTATTATTTGGCGTATCCATGATCAATATAAACGATATTCATTTTTATTGTGTGCATTACTTTTTGTCAATTATTAATGTATATATTATTATTATTATTATTTTTGTTGTTTATTGCAGTTTTGGTATTGCTTTTGATGCATTTTTTATATTGTTGTTGTGCAGTGATCTTTCATTTATTGTAGCTCTTCTTTGAACATACAAGAGATTTTCGCAACGTTTAGCAATTATATTCACCATACTGGCTGATTATTGTGATAACGGTGGCGAAACATTTCAACAGGTTTAGTTTTTAGCTGATTTTTTAAATAGAAGCCAAGTTAAATTTGTTGGAAAAGCTTAAGTTACAATTAACTTTTTTCGAAGGTGAACGACGTGTTGTTTCTCCAGATCGCATCCCATCACTATCAGGTATGTGAAATTTATTACATACTCATATAATGTGGGCTTATTTTGTTTGCTTAAACTTTGTTCCCGATGTACACTTGTTTGTTATTAGTTATCCGGTGACTGCTTAGCTTCTAGTCCCGTTTTATAATATGATATGATTGCTATCCGTAAATACTTGGGCACTTGTACACTTTCGCTCCACAAGCTTCAGCCTAAGTTTAAACTGAAGCCTAAACTTAAGCCTAAACCTGGTATGCCGAAATCTGTGAACATTTTAAGAACTGTTTGAGGAAACTGTACAAGTCACCAATACTTGTTTTGGATTCATACGGACGGCGGGTAAACGCAAAGAGTCAACAGACTTCTTATGTGTTCGGTATTGTAAAATTAATGAAAAAATTTTAATTCATTGGTTTATAATTGAAGGAATTTTTTGTGTACGTTTAGTAAGTTTGTATTTATGCGCTGTTCACAAAGTTTATTTCTTGTTTCTTTTTCATTTGATGTCGTAATTTTTTGAAAAAATTTTAATCCTGGTGCAATTTTATGCAGTATATTTACTGGCTGATTTTTCGAATGCCATACGGAAAACGTCGTTAAGTGTATGGTTTATTTTTTATGTCATATCTTTGCTGAATCAGTATTCAAATTCGTTTGTAACTATTTTAAGAAACGGTACGATGAAGGGGGTTTTTTTATTTGAAAACTAAAATATAATTGGTATTTTTGAGATGTGAAAGTTAGTTTGTTAGTGTCCTACTTACTGTTTCGAGATAATTCGGGTTAAATGTGACTCGCGGAACCCTGAGGGATGCTGTATCGTTTAGTTAGGCCGTATTATTGTCAATGATGAATATAAGTAAATTTAAACTTATTAAATTTCGGTCATGTTAGTTTGAGGGCCGTAGCGGTTCTTCTGGAACTTCAATAGAGTAACTTAAGCTGTAGGCTATTTTTGCTTTTGCTTAGTGATAGGGTTATCCTTACTTGGAGGCTTAGTCCTTATGCTTATCCTACAGATATGGCCGTCAAAGTAACATTGTCCCAAGTTTGTCTGCTATATACAGGGTGTAAACGGATAAAACGGATACTGTAGTATTATATATAAAACTTTCAAAGGTGTTTTATTTTTCTGCCAACTGAATTGAGGCATCCAAATATTCGCTGGGCTTTCTCCGAATTTTTTTAAGAATTTGGAAAAATTTTGTAATTTCAGTTTCGTATCAAATAATTGCTGCATATCGGTAATGAAAAATTGAGACATGTATATGTGATTGATAACTAATTTTGATGACAAAACAACGGAATTTCCGGTATTTCTATAACGGAAACGAACACTGATTTTTACCGCAAACAGGAATCGGGTTTTTATAATTTTTACATAAACATAATGCATGTTGAATATATAACGGCAAATTTTTTATACATGGCACTTGCTTTATATGTATTAAAAAGCGGAAACTATGCACACCTCACTCACTATCTTTGTGCTTTTTTGTAATATATCTTCTATTCTTCTCATATTTTACGTCAGTAAATAGCTTTCTTCTATATTTTTATGAGCGAGCGTTCGTATTTATCTAAGAGAGTAAAAGATAATAGCTTAACGAAAATAGGTCTTTGTCTTGGCCCATGTTACTAGTAGGGGCTGCCAAAAATATAAAATGTTTTTCGCGTTTTGGAAAATTTGTTTATTTTTTATTTTGATGAGAAAACAACGACTTAATAAGCGCTATGTAAGGTTTAATACGTATATAATAGCGTTTCGGTATGCAGGCGATTTATTTTAGAGTTTCTCCACTTACAAAACAAACGTTCCGAAAGATTCTGGCTTCTAAAACTTGAAAAGCGTTTAAAATAGCGTTAGGGTTTTCAGGAATTACAAATAAGCTTGCTTTGCGCATGGAGCGGTTTTAGGGCCGGTTTTCGGTTATAGCCGGATATCCGTTGCCGGAAAAAATCGGTATCCGTTTCCGTTATACGAGTATCGGAAATTCGTTTTCACGTTCAAAATTAGTTATAAATTACTGTAGTGACCCGAATAAGAGGTGAGTAATAAGAGAAGGGTCCCCATTTTGAGACCCAATCAATAGGAGTCCGTCGCGAGGTGTATTTTGCACCCCGAAAAATTCTATCGATGTCCATTTTGCCAACTAAGGATTACACTAAATGCGAGTGTACTATATTGTAACGCATGTATATTATGTACATAATGAATACATGATATATCTGCATGCTTTTATATATTGTTCTTTTTTCATGCTTTAGTTGCAAAATCGTAATGGTTTTAATTCAAGTGATCTAGGTAAACAACTTTGTCGGTTTTTGTAGTGTCAATAGCTTGAGCGATAATGCAAGGTTACGTTGCAATGTACTTTCAAAACTTAAGTATGCTTTAATGTTTCGAAGTCAAATTATTTGGTCCTGGAGTCATTTATGCGCTACAATTAGTGATAATTGACATTTATGGACTCTAATTAGGGTTAAGGGACTCTATCCGCTTACGGACTCTTATTAGGGATACGGACTCTTATTGATCGGGACTCAAAATGGGGACCCCTCTTATTACATCCCTATTATTCCGGTCAATACAGTAACCGAATAACAGGGGGTACCGTCTGGAGAGGCAAAATAAATATTAGTCTGCCCCCTCTTATTCGGGTCACTACAGTACGTAATTCGCTCACTTTTTCGTTAAACCTTAAAAATTTCGATGCATCCGCCAGTTTTTCTTCAAAATTATAGAAAACTCGGTGAACATTTACATGCCTCAATTGTGCTGGTGAAAAAACCTATTTGAAATTTATATGCTTCAATATCCGTTTCCGTTATTTCGACCACTATCCGTCTCCGTTATTTTCACCATCCGTTTACACCCTACCCTATACCATCCATACTTTCTAAACAAATTAATCACAACGATATCGTTTGACGCGAGCAACATTTTGAGTTGTTTGATTTGATTTTCGTTTAATCCTGATATGCAGTTCCGCATCACCAACCAATCGATATCAATTTCTGCTGCCTGCTCGATTGTTCGAACAGCGTACGAGTTGTTTTTTCCCGTTTGTGAGCCAATTCTCGTCCATGAAGCTGACCACGCGATTTCTGCCACCAAAATCGCTCCTGAAACGCTCGCGTTAACGAGTAACAAAAAGAAAACGTCAAATAGTTGCGTTGAACTCAACGGTTTAACTGTATGCGCATGTTTAGCAGGTCTATCGTTACTTGGATGCTTCGATTCTGGTTCGGGTATACTTTCATCGCTAGTATCTTCCTGCTTCAATACGTCATTTCTAACGTTGGTGACGTCATCTTGGTCAATGTCGTGATTGAGCCTCGTTTTGTTAAAAAGTGCTTCACGCCATAACGCTTGAACTGTACCTGAAACGAACAATACTTCTAAAGCTATCGACTGTACCCGAGGAATGCGTTTACTGTACACAGCGAAATATTGTGAATGAATATCAGAAGTTAGCTGAGGTAATTGTTTAATGCGAATTAAGCCAGCATCAACGAGTTCATGATAACCAGGAATTGCTGATGTGTATTCTAAAATTATACGATCTGTTCGTTTGTCGGCTGTATCGCAGTTTAGCTGGTGAACGCATGACATGCGTGCGGTCTCTGGATTTTGATCTTTGCATTTAATAAGCGTCGACGCTATATCAGGATAGCTATTTAGACTTTCCGACGACCAAATACGGGCGTTTTCAAATGGAAATTTTGATAACAGGGTAGCTAAGGTTTGTTTCGTAACCAGGTACGGATGGTACAATATTTCACATTGTTGCCGTTCTAAGCATCGGGCGAACGTTTCAACGTTAGATAAAATGTCATCTTTGACCACGTTCGCTTCGGCAATGTTAACTGTTACAATTTTTCCGTAAACACCGAACACTAAAATGTTCCAAAATATCAAAATCGCAGTTGTAATTACAGCGCTACTCGGCAAACAGCGCCGCAATTTGCCGGATTTGAAGTGTTGAATCGATAAGATACGTTGTTGGGATCGTATTGCAATTTGATGCAGTGCTTTGAGTGCAATTCCTTGAACAATTATGACAAGCACAACGTTTAAGCTGACAAAACCGAATAGAAAAAATTTTGGAATTGTAAACGTTTGGACAGGGCATGAAATCATGATATGGGCGTCGGATAAAGCTCTGACAGCTGTGTAGGGCACGTCATCAAATTCGGATCCAGTACTGTTGGTGTACATTGAATAGTGGAGCATTACTGATAAAATGTCAACTTCTTTGAACGCAGATTCGAAATGGTGTGATGTTAGCTCAGTATACGATATGTTTACGTGGACGCTTTTGATGTGACGGAATAACGTCCGTAGTGCTACGTACAACGCGATGAAGTTGCAGCCAGGATCACATGAATGGCTATTTTCGGGGTATCCGAGCGCGCATGGATTGACGTACGGGGGATAGTCAAGAACACCAATCGTAATTGAGTGATTATTCTGTTGCATATTTGTATAATTTGAAATGTTAACGTCGTTGAATTTAAATATATTTAAGAATCGGTAAGAACAAAGCTGTCAGTATTTTAATAATAACTTTCTTAAGCGTCAGGTGCGTAATTTGAGATTGAGACTGGCATGGGACTGCGTATCTCATTCCGTATTTTTACTGCACAAATAAAACTGTGGTGAAATTTGGCCCATGTAGAGATCTGGGGCGGATTTGCTTGACTTAGGCTTAGGAATAAACTCATTCTTACACTTAGGCTTAGGCTAGGCTTAGGCTTTGGAGTGTGCTTACAATACTGTTTTCGCCTCAGTTCTATACATTGGCCTAAAATTTCAAGACTCTTACATTGTTAAATTTCTAGGCTGATTTCGAATTTCAGGCATTACCAGTCTCAAGGAGACTCGGAAATTTAAGTGTCTGAAACATTTAAAACATAACTTTCTCATACTGAAAAATTTTGTTTGCGAATATATAAGAAACTTAATTTCAGTCCCATAGAAAAAAATGTGCTGTGCCGCTGATCTTTAATACATAGGCCAAAATGGCAAACAATTTCTAAAATTAAGACAATTTGTACCGTGTGTGCAAAAAAACGCATAAATTGAACTATTATTTAATAGAAATATGTTTGGTGCTGTCCTCTACTAAAAGTAGTTTTTGATTTTTGATATTTGTTAATTTTTTTAACTAATTCGTGTCTTACCCCTTTCTTACATGAATATTTTCCATTTCATATGAGACGTAATTTCAAGGTAAGATTCGAATCGCAGTCTCCCGAGTGAGAGGCGTTTACGATGACCACTGAGCTATAGGAGCTTGACGCTCGAGCCCGAGTGGGCTCTCACGTCTTGTGGAGATTTTGCACTGTGCATATATGTTAGAATTGTTAAACACTGCTCACAGTGTCTGTATTGCTCATATATTATTGTATTTAGTTGCTCATAGTATACTTTATGAGTGAGAGGGTTAACCCGGACTTTAATAATTATGCAACTCTACAGATTCGGTCTTTGAGTTATGTCAAAAACACATACACAGTTATTGAAGTCTTCAAGGTAACTCTGAGATAACCGGCAATTATACCTACGAGGCCCATATTCTCAAATGTGTATAGCAACTATCATCAGTAGTACTTGCTTTTCAAACTCACCAACTATTGCAGTTGTTGAACTCAAAGGGTGGTACGTGAGAAGAGCAAACAATTTGCGAAAAATGTGCTGAATTTTGAGTCTAAGCATTCATTGGTTCAAAAGGTACAAGACCTATTTCCAGCTGGTGATATGTGCTACGCATATTTGAGAATATAGACCCTAGGCGTTGACACCGCATTATAGGCGAAGCCAAAAATTTTGGCCAGCTAAATCTGAAGTGCATCATTAAAGTTTGCGATTGTGTACAAATTGACAGTTAGGGCTTTAATACGCTTGTAAATTTTTAAAATCAAGCAAACGCTT
Organism: Enoplolaimus lenunculus; assembly: GCA_030248215.1. Taxonomy (NCBI): domain Eukaryota; kingdom Metazoa; phylum Nematoda; class Enoplea; order Enoplida; family Thoracostomopsidae; genus Enoplolaimus; species Enoplolaimus lenunculus. The sequence goes on along the minus strand of JASANG010003883.1, from coordinate 62,024 downwards.
TTAAGCATATTCAGCTAATAGCTGAACTATTCTAGGAAAGTGCGCTTAGTACTAAACTGCCGATGTATAAAACAAGAACTAAGTCTGAACGTAAGAATGAGCTAATATACCTAAACCTAAGCAAAACGATTATTCTATTAAAGCTTAAATTTACTCTATTGCAGTCCCGCAGAAAAACGTTCCGTCCGTGATGTTTCATGGGCCAAATATATAAACAATGCGTTTTGTAATCCAAATATTTTGTTACGACATAAAGTTGCGTTTTCATTTAACACATTTTTGTAGGCAGAGTTTCAACAAAATGGTTGAAAACTATCAACCGAATGAGCGTTAATGCGCCGTTCACAATAATTTTGTCAACGGTGCCACAAAATATGCCATAGCCCAAGGCTATCACGAGGTCATTTTCAAAATGACCTCGTGATAGCCTTGGGCTATAAGCGAAATCGCTTATAGCTCAGGGCTATCACGTGTCAGCACCGTCCTCGAAACTCGTGATAGCCCTGAGCTATCACAAACCACCTCGAATTTAGCCAAACACACCACATACACAAACACAATACAAACGCACACAACGCAAATTAACACACAAACAACACACAAACCTATCAAGTTACACATCTTAAAATTTGCAAATATTCGTTTTAGCCCTGAACTAGGACAAATTTTGTGGCACCGTTCGATTTTTAAAATGTTGAGGAAGATGGAAAATTTTATGGTACGAAAGATATACCTAGTCCATTTACCCTTTACTGCTAGGTCAGTTGGCCGGTCAGCTAGTTTTACTGCTAAAGATATGAAACTGCATATGAAAGAGGGAGCCAACTGCGTGTCAGTCGCCCACAATTGATTTGGATCACGCGTTCTGAAAATAAAAGGCCCATGTATAAAGAGCAGTGCACGACTTTCAGCAAATTTTGTAGACACTCCATAAAACGCCTGAAAATATTTCTAGACACCCTACGCCTAAAAATTTTTCAATCTGTAAAGCGTGAAAATTTTTCCAAGTCCACTCAGTGTTTCAAAATTTAAGGTTTGCCACAAAACTCCTCATAGCACTGAGCTATCGTGCAGAGCAGAGGATTAAAATTTTAAAATTGAATTTGCTGGTATCACGTTTCATAACACACATAAACATATGTGTGTTATGAATATAAATATATATAGAAGAGGAAATTTTGTGATAGCTCAGGGCTATCACGAGTTTCGAGGACGGGGCTGACACGTGATAGCCCTGAGCTATAAGCGATTTCGCTTATAGCCCAAGGCTATCACGAGGTCATTTTGAAAATGACGTCGTGATAGCCTTGGGCTATGGCATATTTTGTGGCACCGTTGACAAAATTATTGTGAACGGCGCATAAAAGCGAAAAACAAAACTTTTTTGTCCATTTGATAGCGGTGTCAATTGTAACGGTTTGCGGTATTTTAATGATTCTTTTTGAAATTTTGATGTAGGGCATAGACCGCCTGGACCCTCGTTTAGGATAGGTAAACCGGTACGCTGCGTTCATATTTTTACTTCAAAACTGGTATGGATGTTTGTCGTTGTATCGAATATCACTAAAATCTGCTATTTTGTAACGGAGATAAAATGGTTTTGTTTGTTGTTGTTAAAAGAATTTTAAAGTTGGTTGGTGCGCTTGGTAAGTTTTATCGCTAGATACTGTGTGCTCCTATACGGGCAAACAACAGTAAAACCATTAATCGAAAAAAACATATTTCGAGCAGACAGAGACGACATTGCGGAGTAAATTCTGGAAGACCAAAAAGAATAGAGTGACATTAATCCAAGTTATTAACCATTTTTCGACCCATGTAAAGATTAGAGGAATAACGTTTTTCTGTTGGACTGCAATAGAGTAAGCTTAAGCTTTAGTGGTATATTCGCCACTGGGTGCTCGTTAGGCAATAGACAGATAGTCTTTCGATAGGTCTAGTAGCGACCGGACCGTTTCGTTGCTTTTTCTGGAAAATAGGAAAATGTGGCTCGGTTAGGAAACGGCAAATGCGGAAAAGTTGAAGATTCAACCATAGCTGTATAATTCTTTTTGGTTGGTAAGGTAACTTACTTAGAGGTGTAGGCGAGGTTCGGAAAACGGAAAAAGTGGAAAGTTTGAACGTTTGTTTTCACAAGGGAAAACTTTTAGCAAAAGTTTTGTTTCAAAAACGGGAAAAGTGGAAAATCTGAACACCTAGATTTTCCTTTGGTTGGTAGGGAAAATCTCAAGCGAAGGTTTTGTTTGAAAAACGGGAAAAGTGGAAAATTCTAATGCCTAGATTTTTCCCTGGGTTGGTATGGAAAATCAGAAGCGTAGGTTTTGTTTGGAAAACGGGAAAAGTGGAAAATTCAAGCGTGAGTCATAGGTTTTGGTTGGAAAACGGGAAAAGTGGAAAATTTTAATGCCTAGATTTACCCTGGGTTGGTGGGGGGAATATCTGAAGCATAGGTTTTGGTTGGAAAACGGGAAAAGTGGAAAGTTTTAATGCCCAGATTTTTACGTTTGGGTTGGTAGGGAAAATCTGAAGTATAGGTTTTGGTTGGAAAATGGGAAAAGTGGAAAATTGAAATGCTTAGATTTTTCCCCTGGGTTGGTATGGAAAATCAGAAGCGTAGGTTTTGTTTGGAAAACGGGAAAAGTGGAAAATTCAAGCGTAAGGCATAGGTTTTGGTTGGAAAACGGGAAAAGTGGAAAGTTTTAATGCCCAGATTTTTACCTTTGGGTTGGTAGGGAAAATCTGAAGCATAGGTTTCGGTTGGAAAACGGGAAAAGTGGAAAATTTTAATTCCTAGATTTACCCTGGCTTGGTAGGGAAAATCTGAAGCATAGGTTTTGGTTGGAAAACGGGAGAAGTGGAAAATTTAAAGGCCTAGATTTACCTTAGGTTGGTAGGGAAAATCTGAAGCATAGGTTTTGGTTGGAAAACGGGAAAAGTGGAAAATTTTAATGACTAGATTTACCCTGGGATGGTGGGGAATATCTGAAGCATGTTGTGATTAATTTGTTTAGAAAGTATGGATGGTATAGGGTAGGGTGTAAACGGATGGTGAAAATAACGGAGACGGATAGTGGTCGAAATAACGGAAACGGATATTGAAGTATATAAATTTCAAATAGGTTTTTTACCAACACAATTGAGGCATGTAATGTTCACCGGGTTTTCTAAAATTTTGAAGAAAAAATGGCGGACGCACCGAAATTTTTAAGGTTATAGATGAATATCGTAATTTTTGTTTCAGTTCGGACAATTGTAGCACATGTGAAATGAAAAATTAAGCGAAATTACTGTAGTGACCCGAATAAGAGGGAGGGGAGGCTGATATTTATTTGGCCTCTCCAGAGGGTACACCACATGTTATTCGGTTACGGACTGTTATTTATTTTCATCCCGCCCTTCGCCAACCTTCGTTACTGATATATCCGGTATTGCAACTATCCGTTGAATTAAACGTTGTTTGTCTTGTGTCAATAGCTTGAGCGATAATACAGGGTTATACTTAAAAATATATATTCAAAATTTAAGTATATACGCTTTAAAGTTTCAAACTCAAATTATTTGATCCTGGAGTATTTATGCGCTAAAATTAAGGATAATTAACATTTATGGACTCTAAGGTTTAGGGACTCTATCCGCTTACGGACTCTTATTAGGGATACGGACTCCTATTGATTGGGGCTCAAAATGGGGTCCCCCTGTTATTACCCTCCCCTGTAACATAAAATATCTTGTTTTTCTGTTTAAACACTAGTTTCTAGTGCAAAAGTTTTCCTCAATTTTGCATTATGGTCCTCAGGCTGGCTACCGCTTCACTGCAACCCCTGCGATTTGAAGGGAAACTACTAAGCAGGATGGGGAGTTGCCATTCCCAAGCCCCCTGCACTAAGCATTTTATTGAACCCGCTAAAATTACTGAAATAGTTTTGAACAGTTTGGTGCTCAGTATGGGAACCACTTGACTGCGGAGGCAAACTTCGGGGGGTCAGTCCCGCATCCTGCTTAGTATTCTTTCAACTCGCCGGGGAGTACCAAATTTTGTCTTAATAAACGTGAAAAAAGTGACGAGGGGAAGTATTTTATTGTGGAGGGAAGAGAGGAGCGGTAGCCCCCATCCTATTAGTATAGCTTCAATTCGCAGGGGGTCCCAAAATTAGTTTTATTACTTGTGAATAGAACTGTATTAAAATTAACCTCTGTGCAATCAAATTACTTCCTGCTGGCGAATTTTGTTTAATCACTGTGAAATCTTAATTTAGATACCAAACAAACCATTCTTAACGTTCATAATTTGAGGAACAGACGGTGAAGGTAATTTATGTTCAAGAAAAAAATCTACTGAAAAATTCAAAACAAACACATCATACATTGGCGTAGCCAAGATTTTGGATTGGAGGTCCACATCGCTGAACGGTTGGGAGCGGCGGTTTACCTGTTCATATTATGCGATCAGACCTGTGATTAATTACTATGCATCATATAGCGAAGAAACATAAAAATGCAAGCTACTTCGACCCCTGTTTGTTGTTTATACACTGCAAAAAATGGTGAGTCATATTGACTATCTCAAAATAGGCTTTTTCTGACCACTTACACAAATTGCGTCAAAATTCGACTCCGCCTGAGTCAAATTCGGTTTAATTTGACTCTGGCGGAGTCGAATTTTGACTCAGGTTGTGTAGTCAGGAAAAGCCTATGTCGGACAGAGTCGATTTGACTCACCATTTTTTGCAGCGTATCTTGCGGTATATGAAAGGTTCATCCTAACACTTTTGATATATTAAAATGATGCCCGTAGCGCTTATTTTCCGTTCACAATTTTAAATTTCATTCGTAAACTTTGCCTACAAACTGATGACATATATAATTTTCAAGAAAGCCAAAAATTGGGATTATATATAATAAACATTGAAATTTCACAATTTTACACTGAAGATAAAAAGCTTTGGAATAGCGTTTGGGATTGTGAACGTTTTTGGCTTCAGTTTCCCTCACTTCTTAATATTACCCAGTGTAGTACGTATGATATTGTGGAAGTTGCATGACATAACGATATACACGAAATTTGCAAGACTTTCAACAAATTGTAGTTAAACGTTTCTTATGAGTGTTATTATGACTATCTTGTATATTAAAGCTGGAACGTCCCACATACGTATTATAGGCAGCGTGCCCACATATTTGTGTATCCATATGCGAATTTGCTTATGTACTTCTAAGCGAAAAATTTCGTAGATAGAAGATTGTTGTTTACTTTTTCTTGGTATTGTTTATAAGACGAAATATGTTTGCTTTATGCGCATATTTTAACACGTATGTAAATTGCATATCTTCTTAAGCAGGCATCAATTTGGGACGGATGGTTTCCTGTGCGGATGGTGAGTTCCAGGGGTCCATCATTCCTTCTGCACGCAGACCGGCTAAAAAATTACAATGGAATTGAATATACAATTGTCAATAAAGGTTCAAGGCTTAAGTACACACTTGCTTCAACAAATTCTTCTAAACATATGCGAAAACACTCAATTTAACTCAGAACGTCGGTGTGAAACTTTGGTTCCACCGCTATTGTTCGCTTTAAAATATGTCTTTTCAGATAATCACGACGTGGCTGTGCATATATTTCTACGGGGGTTGTTGTTTCAAGATGTTTAATTAATTATCTTTCATACTTTGCGCTTAAATGCCACAGATTCTAGACCAGTCAGCCTCAGTGATGGATGGTGGACACTTACTGGTGAGGCAGCTTGTTTCAATGGACAAAGCTACCGCGCGGCACGTACTGTAGGTAAGAAAGTTTCGAAAGATCGAACTCGTAGCCAAGTTTCTATAGATTTATAGTTATTTCTTGAGAGTTAACAACAGAAAACTTTAGCTCACTCTGAGTTTTCGTTGATTTTTACAATGTAGAGTTGATTTGTTTCCGGGGAAGTTGATTAATTAAATCAGAATGAGCTGAATCAACTCACAGTTCTGGGTTCTGATAGTACTACCTGACAAACTGAGAGTGATTCAGCTCGTTTTGAGTTTAACATCAACTCACTGGAATTTACAGTGTATGCGATACGGCTTTCGTGTTCATCAACGGAATTTCATATCAGCTACTTCTGTACCATCCGTATTTTCGAAACAAATCAATCTCAGCGATATTTTTCGACGCCAAAAACCTCTGCACATGTCTGATTTGATTCTCGTTCAGTCCTGGTATTGCGTTTTGTATTATCAACCAATCGGCATTCACTCGTGCGAAATATTCCAACGTGCGGATACCACGTGGGTTCGGATTGGTTTTTGTAGAATCATTTTGTTTACATGATTCTGGCCATATTATTTCTGCACCACAAATTACCATTGAAATGCTTACATTAACAATTAACACAAAAAATACGTCAAAAAATTGTGTTGAATTTAAAGGTTTAACTCGTTGCTGGTGTTGAATAGGTGATGCGGTCTTCGACCTTTTTAACACCGGTCTCCGATGTGTCTGAGCGCCAGCATCATGCTTCACTTTGTAATTTTTAGCGTTGATGACGTCATCGTCATTGATATACGTCATTGGATTGAACAGTGCGTCGCGGTATAAGGCTTGCACTACACCTGAAACGAACAATGTTTCTATTGCTTTAGCTTGAAGCCGGTGAATACTTTTGCTAAAAAAGACAAAATATTGTGAACGAATATCAGAAGTCAACTGAGGTAAATGTTTGACGCGAATTTCGTCAGCATCAACTAAGTGTTGATATAGCAGTATCGCTGAAGAATAATCAAGAAGTAATCTGTATGGTCTTCCATGCGTTGTTTCACAGTTAAGCTGACGAATACACGACAGACGTCCGTCACGCGTATTCAAACCTTCACATTCAATAATGACTGAATCGAGTTTTGAGTCGCTGTGAAAGCTTTTTGCAGACCAAATATGTGCGGTTTTGAACGGAAGTTTTGATAGCAACGCTGCTAATGTTTCTTCGCTATGCCGTCTCGGATCGTACAATATTTCACACTGTTGCCGCTCAAGGCATCGAGCAAGCGATTGAACGTCAGAAATGATGTCATCTTTGACTGTGTTCGCTCCGGCAATGTTCACAGCAACTATTTTACCGTAAACACCGTAAACTAGCGTATTCCAAAATATTATAATTGCAGTTGTAATTACATAGCTATTCACAAATATTGTTCGATTAGAGATATTTAAATTATTATTATTATTACTATTACTATTATTATTATTATTATTATCCGAAAATAAACCACGTTGTTGATAGGATTGCAGTGCGAAGTACCGCAACGCTTTGAGCGCAAATTGTAGAGAAATTACTACGAGCGTAAGATATACGCTGACAAAATTGAATGAAGTTAATTTTGGAAATATAAATTTTTGAACAGAACACGTAATCAGCATATTTGTATCAGTTAGTGCCCTAACAGCTCGATACGGCGCTGCTGACAGCTGGTACTCGGAACTATAGTTGCTGTACATTGTATAGAGGAACATTACTGATAAAATGTCGACTTTGTCAAATGTACTTTTGACATTGTCTGATGTTAGTTCAGTGTATGATTGGTTTAAACTGACGCTTATAACATGACGAAATATGGTCCGTAGCGCCAGGTATAATGTGACAAAGTTGTACCCAGGATTGCATGAATGTTTGTTTGCAGGATATCCAACGGCACAAGGATTAACATACGGACGCGACTCTACAATTCCGATTCGAATTGATTCGTTGTGTTGGTTCAACTGCATAATCTTGTCGAATAATAATCAATTTTGGTGTGCGTTAAAAGGTATGGTTTAAAATCTTGAAATTGGCTCCATGTAAAGATCAGAGACGGAACGTTTTTCTGTGGCGCTGGAATAGAGTAATCTTAAGCTTTAGACTTTGTTTTTTGCTTGGCTTAGGCGTATAGGTTTAGGCTTAGGCATGTGTTCGTTGTTACGCTTAGGCTTAGGCTTAGACTTTTAGGAATATGCTTATAATACTGTTCCGCCTCTGTTCATTACATTGGCCGATAAATTTGAAGCAGGTATCAATATTTGTAAGAGCAAACTCGAATTTGGGCGTTCAATTTTCGTTTCAAAACTTATAAACAAAAAGATTTAGGTATGCAAAATTGTTCAAGCTCATAGGTTGACTTTGGCAGTCTACTCTGTATACAACAAACCAGAAATTCAACGGCAGGTGAAATCTTATGTACAGAATATGCAAAAGCGTAAGTGCAGAAGTAAAGTTAAGATTTTTAAAATGGCTTTGAAAGTTTTAAAATAAAACAAACACTGTTTTAAGCTTATTAAAATGGCTTTGAGTTTTAAAATAAAACAAACACTTTTTTAGCTTTTAAACAATTAACCAATCGACGATAAAAACCTGTTCCATAGTCCTATCCAAACAAGCGTCTTAAAAGGCCGGCGGTCTAAAAGACAGGTTCTTATACAACCTTTAAATTGGATTTCGTTTACATTTACTTTGGGTATTGTCTCAATAGAAGATCGGGATGTAAAGTTTGGAAATTTTTCGCTGTTTTTGAACTTAAGATGTAATGCACCGTCCACTTTATTTTGTGTCCGTGCAGTGGAAATAGAAATAGTCAATTCACCGTGTCACCAAACGCAAACTGCTCAGACGGTAAATTGAAAACAAAAAAATTAGAGGCGTAGTATATGTCAATTTCAAAATTTAGTCCAAAGGTTAATTGAATTTCAAAGGTCAACTTTAAATTACTACTTGATGTTTCAACACACTTTGGTATTAAGTAGAAACAGTATTTGTTAAACTCATGTCATGTGAGATACGGTATAATCAATGTAGGTAACAAGTGGGAAATGGGAAAACAGCAAATTTTCAGATGGCAAATTGAAATAAAGTTTAAGATTTTATAATTTTCAATTTACTGTTGCAGTTTCTTGAAAATTTGGCAAAAAGGAATTTGAGTTTTTGATAAAGACGTGTGTGGCGTATGATGTGATAAAAAATCTAAGACTTTATTAAAGATGAATTATATACGTTTAGCCTTAACGTTCAAGATTTGAAAGAGACCGACGTCGACTACTGCGTTATTCATTTACATTGCAGACAAACACAGAGGCCTGTGGAGATTTCATTTAATTAACTTCTACACCGCTTAAAAGTGTGAGTAAAACTCAAAATATTCAAATGAGAAGATGGATGTCCTATACACTGAACATATCAAGTGTAAATCACAAGTTCAATGGTATAAACCTACATACAGATATTCAGAAGTAAAATCACAAAATTTCACATACAAATAGTAACAGTCTACAAATATTGAGATTAAGACAATTCAATACTGCAATTGAGTTAAACATACAAGCTTTTATTTGAACTCTCATCGTTCGTTTAGTTTGACATGGATGTACAATATTTAAATAGTATTCCCTTATATACAAGCACATTTTCATTTTTTAATATAAAAATAACTAAAAGCAACTTTGAAAATTTATTAATGTATCAAATATCACCATGAAATTCCACAAGCGCAATCCCAGTATATAATGAGTGATGCATTATGTCAATTGAAGTCCTACAGTCCGAACAAAGCCGCAAGACTCATTTGCGGTGACAGTGATTTCGGCCCATGTTACTTTAAGGGGCGTCCAGGTTTCTGATGGGTCTAAAAAGAGTAGGTTTAAATTCTAGATTACATTTTTTTGCTTAGGCTTAGGAACTCATTTTTGCAACGCTTAGGCTTAGGCTTAGGAATACGTTTGAGCTACTGTTACGCACCTTAAAGTAACATTGGCCGTGATTTCCATCCGACGGCCTTAGAATCAAATAACGACTTGAAATTGGATCTCAGACGCGAAATATGAACTATCAATGCTAAATAGAGTTTAATGGAAAATGTTTTGTTATTTTTAACACACGACGACACTTTAAGCTCAAACCTTTAAATTTGGTCAGCAGAACCTTGCATATTCGTGGACATTTGACGTTTTGGAAGTTGAAAATTGTATGAAGTAAGGCTGCGGTTTTGCATAATCGGTCACATGTAAGCCATCAATGCAGCGTGTCTTGTTTGTTTGTTGGTAGCCAATATTAGCCTGATGGGGGCTGTCCAGGGCCAACAAAAGTGAACGAGTGAATCTGAAACACTCCTGCTGTGTGCCTTGGTTTTGCTCAGAGGTGGAACAGCGAAGACAGCAAGAAAAGCGAAGGACAGCATCACGACCCAGACAGCAATAAAAGCGGGACAACGGGGACAACAGGACAACCGGAACAACATGACAGCCGGGCAGCATGGTACTCGGGACAGCACGGCAGCGTGGACAGCAGAACGACCAACCGGAACAAAGTTGGAACAGCTGGACGGCCGTGGGTTAACTGGACAGCAGGACAGTCGGGACTGATGGACAGCCGGAATAGCACGACAGATTGGACAGCAGGGCAGCCTAAACATGAAGACAATGATGACATCTTTACAACTGTGACGGAAAACCAGTAGGAACGCTGGAAAAGCAGAACCAGTCGGGACAGCGGAACAGCAGGACAGCCGGGACAGCAAAATAGTCAGGACAGCAAAGTGTGCCCCTTATATCACTGTGGGAGTCTAATTATCTGCGAGCACCCGCACTGATAGCCAACCGAAGTTAACCTTCAGCCAACCGGGCTTAAACTTCCGACCCTCATAACAGAATTGCGGTCCTGCTTAGTTGATTTAGACAATTTCTAATGCTAAACTTTAGGAAACGTTAAATTTTAATGTATATGTAAAAAACAAGCACACTTAGAGAAATAGCTACTGTTTGAAGCAGCCGAAAAAAGCCTGTCTTAATAGGTCATGTAAAATCACAGGTGACATTTGATTTGAATCTTAGCACCTTAAATTATACATTGCTTACGTCTTTTGGGTGACCAGAGTTTCGGTCCATATGCTTTAAAACTAAGCTTACTATCCGTACGTCAAATCCTGTGCGAAAATCTAACAATGGTGAAAAATAGTATTTTTAAAAAATTTTAAAGTACAAATCTTGTCAGATTTTGACTCTAGCGTAAATGTAACATGAGGGAGAAATATGTTTTGTGTCTTGTCCATTTCATTCCTTACGGTCATGACTTTTGCGTACACTGCAAAAAATGGTCTGTCAAATTGATTCTCTGCGAAATAGGCTTTTCGGGACTACACATATTGAGTCAAATTCAACTCCGCCACAGTCAAATTCGATTCACTGAGTCGCACGTTTGTCTCTGACAGTGTCAAATTTGACTCACATTGTGTAGTCCCGAAAAGCCTATTTGGAAGAGAGTCAATTTGACTCATCATATTTTGCAGTGTGCGCATAGCCTCAAGCTCAAGTTTTGGCAACGAATAAACCTATAAGGATAAACCTAAACCTGAGCCAAAGCCTAAATTTAAACATGTGGAAAAAAATGTCAAAAAGTTTTAGAATCTATAGTAGTATAGATTTTTAAATATTAAGGTATCAATAACAGCAAGTCTAGTCTGATTTTGATTTTTGAGTTTTACCAGCTCCACAACACATTCGACAACAACCACGACAAGTCATAACGCAACAAAACATGACTAGAGCAAAGACAGCAGCAATAACAGCAACAACGTCAAGTAGAAAGTATTGATACAAATGAAGATATTTAACACTTGATTGAAAACTTTCAATTGTTTGAAATTCAGCTAAAAATTCAACCCATTTTACGGCGAGGTGTTTGCTGTTTGTCGGCTTCATTTGAAACATTTTCGACAACCGTTTTGCGTTTTGCTTATAGCTAAAAACATCGAAAAAATATACTGATATATTAAAACAAAAAGAATTTAATGCCTAAACCTACACTACAAAAAATGGTGAGCCAAATTAACTGTCTCCGAAATAGGCTTTTGCTGCGACTACACAAACTGAGTCAAAATTCGACTCCGCCAGCGTCAAATTGACTGACTCTGGCGGAGTCGAATTTTGACTCTGTTTGTGTAGTCAGGAAAAACCTATTTCGGAGAAACTCAATTTGACTCACCATTTTTTGCAGTGTATAAACCTAAACTTGAAACCTTCAATTAAGAGTTCAAAAACTACGACAGCTATACAAAACGACTTTCCTGCATGCAAATCTAAATATTGCACGCAGTAAAGTTATTTAGTGGAAAACGCATTGAAAAACATCTCTGTCAAACTATGGAATCTTAATATATGCCTAATCGAGAATCTAAAGCATAAACCTAAGCCTAAATCCTAAACATCACTAAGATTGGTTGACAATGTATCTACCAAACATACTAACAAAAGTTAATAAAACTGTTGTATATTCCAGTTCCAAGAGATATTTTCAAAAATTATACACTGCCGGAGGATGCCAACTTAGCAAACACATTGGAAATTTAATATCAAGGACTCAGCGTACTTAGGTGAATAGCAGTATTGCAACGGGCCTCAACTGAATCATCTACAGAGCAGCACGTCTACCCTGGAGTAAGGTGCCTACTAGACGTTGCATTGGCCCTAGCTTCAGTTTCCCTTGGGCCCCCAAAGACTATAACCTTGGATTATTGATCAACTCGTTCAAATTGTCAACAAACGTTGGTTCGTCAGTTGTTTTGATATCATCTTTAAGTCCATATCCTGCACGCACAACCCTCATCGCGTTTCCGTATTGATCTCCAAACATTGGCATCACTAACAGTGGCACACCGGCATACGCAGATTCTAATACGCTGTTAAAACCGCCATGGGTTATAAAAATTCGACAATTTTTGTGAGCTAAAAAACCAACGCGAGTTCGAACACTGTAAAGTTACAATAAATTTAATTAATCAACTCAGCTTTAGTTATTAAGCGTTAATAATATTTAATATTAACTCAACTCTGAGTCGGTTTGATACTCACTCTGAGTTTAGCTTATTCCAGGTAAGTTGACTAATTAAGAGTGAGTTTTATTCACTCTGAATTCTGAGTTCTGAAAGCCTTAACTCAAACTGAGTGATCCAACTCGTTCTGTGTTGAAATCAACTCACTGGAATTTAAAGTAAAGGTACACGGTTCCGAAGGAGGGTGCTATCGCCTTGTCAACGTCTACATTAGTTGGTAGAAAGCCCAACAGTGAGCGAAAAATTTTGTTCAAGAGGGACAGGCGACACGACTTTACAAGCCGGTCTAAAACTTTCCTTTAAAAGTCCAAAAATTTTATAGCGGAGCCGAAATCCTCTGACACATCCCTAGTGGTCAATAACTGATTGATAGGAATATTTTTAAGGATTTTAAAACGATAGTAATAATATGGTTGAAAAACTTCTATTATCAATCGAAATGTCTTACTGAGCAAATCTGTTTGAGGCATCCATTTGGTGAGCACTACATTCGTACCGTAGGCCTCTGGTAATTCGCCTTCAAATCTCCATATTACTTTTTGTTTCAATTTTCGAAACGAATTAAACAATATCATCTACAAATAAAAACAAGCCAAGGTACAACCGGAGGTCTGCCTCCGGCTTCGGCTCCGGCAAAAGATCGGTCTCCGGCTCCGGTATAATTTTTGCCGGAGGTTCTGGCAATTTCGGTAGTACAATGTTGCATAATTTTGCAAAATTTATCTGTGTAGCGCGTTTCGTTTAGATTTGACAAGATTGCAGAAAATTTAGCGTGAAACCAAACAATTTAACAACATATTGCAGATATTGGCTAAAATTTTCTCATTAATCGTCATTTTTACTCCTTAATTTCGCCTCACCTCCGGCTTCGGTAAATTTCGTTGACCTCCGGCTCCGGTATGTTGAAAAGGTTCGTTTTGCTTCGCTGTGATACTTAATTATAGGGGAGCAATATTTAGCAGACGGTAAGGGCTGCTAATCAGTCTTCGGAATAAGATATTTTTGCGCTTACGTTCGGCACGGTGTAAACCGATAGTAAAAAATAACGGAAACAGATAGTGATCGAAATTAAATGGAAACGGACGTCCGGTTACTCCCTGTCGTACGATGATGTTCAAGAAAACCGGCGTTCTATTCCAATCAAGTAGCAGCGATTTCGAAAAGCTAAAAAATATTCGAATCTCAATTGTTCGCAAAAAAACTTTACAGTGAAATTGTTAGTTTACTAAAATGAAATATCAGCCAGTGTTAATTCGATGATTTCGTTTTTACACTGTAAAAGATGGGGAGTCAAATTGACTCTCGGAAATAGGCTTTTCCTAAAAACACAAACTGGAGTCAAATTTGACTCCGCCAGAGTCAAATTGGACTCACTGTGCGATTCAATGAATTGAATTTGACTCTGGCGGAGTCGAATTTTGACTCAGTTTGTGTAGTCAGGAAAAGCCTCTTTCCGAGAGAGTCAATTTGACTCCCCATTTTTTTACAGTGTACATTTTCAATTTTACGAACCTTTATTTCATTTGGCATAATTTTAGTATCGACCACTGATCCCATTGAAAACAAAATAAATCCGTGTTTGTTCGTTTGATTGTCTTCAACAATTGTTTTCCACTCCTGGTAAAACATACCGTATATTCTCAACTGTGTATAGCACGTACACTGCAAAAAATGGTGACTCAAATTGTCTCGCTCCGAAATAGGCTTTTCAATGACTACACAAACTGAGTCAAAATTCAACTGCACCAGAGTCAAATGCGACTCACTGAATAGCATGTTTGACTTTGGCGGAGTCGAATTTTGACTCTGTGTAGTCAGGAAAAGACAATTTCGGGTGAGAGTCAATTTGAGTCACCATTTTTTGCAGTGTATTGCCAGTTTAATAAGTTTTCAAACAGGCAAACTACGACTGCTTCTGTTTTCAAAATGGCATTGCTTGCTATTTTCTCCCGCATACCTGAAGTCTGAGAAGTAGCGTAAGCCCCGCACACCCCTAAACGATCGCCGATGCATCGTGCCAACGAGGTGCCTATTCCTGACGAGCGGACCGTTTTGCCGCTGCACTCCAATAAAGTAAGCTTAAGTTTTAGCCTAATTTTTTAAACTTAGACTTTGGCCTATTAGCTTAGTAATAGGATTATCCTTACGCCGATGCCTATGCTTCATAGTTATACTACTGTTACGACCGTCATCTATACACGGGCCCAACGCGAGAACAAGGATGACATTCGCTCACCTGAGGAAGATTCGAAGATCCAAGCGAATCCATAACAAATCCACCAATTTCAATTGTATTCGGCATTTTAGGTCGTGGAAAATCAATTAGGTTGTCTGAGTTTGTAAAAAATAGTTGAAATTCATGAAACAATGTGCCCAGTGATGGAAAGTTGTCGCCATATCGTTGTGTGAACCGTTTGCTGTATACTGGAAGACCGACAAGCGAAACATACGCGTTTGCAATTGACCAAATAATGGTATTTTGAAGCCTAGTTTTGAAATCCATTCGGTCAATGACGTTGTTTGTCGCAGACGGGACCGCTGCAACTGAAAACGGCGCTCCAGAGTACCAAATATGATGATCCAGCATAAATCCTGACGAAAATTGAATCGACGCTTTGACGTTGAGCAAATACGGCAGTCCAACTGAACATAAATCAAACTGATGAACAACGATGACGTCATAGCTGCTCGCGTTAAGTCGGCGTATGACGTTATCGTTGTCGAGCAGTCGATCACACGATTGTGGCAGCGATGACATCATTGTGATCGCTTTGCCGATGCCCGCAAGACCGGGTTTTAATTCCCATGACATCTGCCAATTAAACGTTGTGAATATATAGTTCCCAGCTGGAACGTGTAGACGTGTTTAGAGCGCGTCTTTCTAGGGCGGGGGTGGGGCTAAAAAATTTTCCGGAGGGGCATACAAGTGTTCTCGCTGATGTACAAGCAAGGTTGAAAATTTTCTAGGGGGGGGCAAAATTTTTTCAGAAGGGCTAAAGTTCCTTCTTGTAACATCGGGCCTGCAACGCGTTATACTACGTGCAAACACATTTGAAACTATGACATGGTGTACGCAAGTTTATTGCAAATGTATTAAAAATTAGAAACGTAATTCTAAGTTAAGCAGTACCATATAAAGCCGTTCACGAAAATTTTGCTGCGGATCCAGTGGGGGCTCGAACCCACGACGTATCTGTTCAATATTCTAAACTGAAGATTAATAAAAGCAAAGTTCCTATCACTCAAATGAGGTAATGTATCAATACAGGCCAATCCGAAAAGGCTGCTCATAATTACTGGCGTAGTATTTCAGACAACCGCTGAGGCGGGGTGGGAAATCTCTGACGGAGGGCACGTAAATAGTTATAGCCTCGCCAGCGGCTATAACTTTTTTATATAGTGAAACAAGCTCAGCGATCAAAACGAGCGATACGCCAAACTTGCAAATTAGAAATTTGACGATTTTTCATAAAACCTGATCTTACACCCACAGTCCCCTGGACCCCGCTCCGAATCCACCCAATGCGCCGGCCAGTGGCCAGCTTACCTTGCTGAGAATGGAGGCTAAAAAATTTTCACGAGTGACATACAAGGGGTTTCAATGACTTACAAGCAAGGTTAAACATTTGCTAGGGGTTAAAACACCTCCGGAGAGCCCGAGTCTTCCATAACCCCTCTCTGGCTACGCTCGGCCATGTCATACCCACAACAGCAACGACCGTGTTCCGCTCGCAGTGGTGTAAACTAACCTTTGACATAATTTGATCAAACTGTTCCCCTAATTCGGCATCAAACGCTAAATATTTTAATTCATGGTTGATTTGGTTCAAATTTGGCACTTTGGCCGTCGGCGACACCTGTCCACTCAACATTGTAACGTTGTGACCGGCATCGGCAAGCAATTCGCCAAATCGGTACATCAACAAGTTATGACTTGACGACATACCAAGAACGGTAATTAAGATGTTATAGCCGGACCCTGTTTGGAGGTAACTAAACCCGACTAGCATCAACGCTAGACATCGGATGATATTAAACGTGGACATTTCGAACAATTGTAAAAGTGTTTAAATGTTTAAATTTAAAAATTTTACCCAATAAATCCGCAGTAATTAATCTGGTTTCTCAGAACTTCAAAACCAGTGCCTTCAATAATAGCATTTCAAGCTAAAAGTATGTTTTTGTTGCAATAACTGGTAAAGTAAGACAAAATATAAGGGTTCAGGAAACGACGTATTAAGCAAAACATGGTGCATCAAATTGACTCTATCCAAAATAGGCTTTTCCTGACTACACAAACTGAGTCAAAATTCGACTCCGCCTATATTTGTATATATTTACAACAAAAACGTCGCCAAAGTTTCAAAGCAAATATAAACAAATACGACACAGTGTTTCAGAGTTATTTTGTACAATAAACGAGTCATGTCAATTGAAATCTTCAGCGTAAATTTAAGCCAGACGTAGGCTAAAACATAAGTCCACGTCTTCACCTAACGGCGGTGATAAGACGATGTGACGCTGCACGCTAATGCATGGCGCCTCGCGACATGTCAAACAAGCGCAGTGCGGCACACAGAAGTATAACACAACCCGTAGGCTTTACATCTTTCCGGTTCTAAGTCAGCCAGTATCCCTGTCTCTCAATGCGCACGCCAAACAATTAATATAAACCGCAGTGTTAGAAACTAAGAGTAGCATAGTGTAAGCAAAACATATTATTAAAGATGAAATGGCATTGATTGCTGTTATTAAAATATCAAAAAAATTTAGCTTAAAACGCGTTTATCTCGTTAGTCGTCTGCTTGCATAACTACTATAATTGATAAACTTTGGCTAATTTTTCAAAAACTTTTCTAGACGCATACTTAAGGTTTTTGGTGGGTCTATAAAAGAGTAGGTTTAGATTGTAGATTACATTTTTGTGCTTAGGCTTAGGCTTAGGAACTCATTTTTGCAACGCTTAGGCTTAGGCTTAGGAATACGCTTAATCTACTGTTACGTCCCTTAAAGTAACATTGGCTCTTAAAACAATTGTACTGTTTTGGTTTATTTTAAACATGTGCTTGCTTAGCTTCTCGTTCGCTTCGCTCTCGATTTTTTTCACAATATCTGGTACTAGTCAAGTTCGCATCACTAAGTCGCGCGTTTGGCTCTGGCGGAGTCGAATTTGACTCAGTTTGTGTAGTCCCGTAGAGCCTATTTCGGAGACAGTCAATTTGACTCACCATTTTTTGCAGTGTGGTAGGAACATGAACTTATCTCGCATGCATGGACATCTGTAAAAGGAGCTGTAGCCTCACGAACCGCAAGGGGCCTGGACAGATTCCATGAAGCTCGGTGGATAATATGGAAGCCATGGTAACCTGCAAGGGGGGTAGGGGGTGGGAGCTTGCAAGGTTGTTATTTTGTTTCCGCATCGAAATATACTAATACTCAAATTTTGTCATAGATGTCTACTCTGCTAAAAACTGAGGTTTGCTTTTGTGGTGGGGGCATACTTTAGGCAAGACACGGTTTTGTTCCAGTGCGAGATGTTTAAATACTTGTCAGTTTTGATCGATGCCGTATTTAGTGCCCAAAACCACACCGCGGTGAACAGGTTTGAAGGGATGGGCGTCTAAACACAAAATCAATTTTAGAAACACTATTGGTCCCACAATAATGGCATTTTTTCAACAAGTTTGAATGCCTACAAAAAATGCATCTGGTTTCTCGCTCGTTTCGCTCACGAAATTTCTTACGGGACCGAAATTCCATTATGCTCAATACAAAAATCACAAACCAAAATCTTTAAAATTTCGATGTACTGCTGTATTTTCTACTAAACTTTATAAAACCCTATGTATATCCGTATATCTCTCAATTGTATTGGTGCAAAAATAAAGCTCACACGTGCAAGTTTTTGCTGCGAGAACTTGTCGGTGTAAATTGCACGCAGAACTTGCATGCATTCATCAGCCAATGAGAAAACGGCTGCAATAAAATCCAGTGAACATGCATGGTTATTCACACATGTGAACTAAAATTCCTTGCTATGATTATTAATGAATTATTTGCAGCTGTAAGTTTTTGGAACATGATTTTGGACAAAACTTGCAAATGCAAATTGCAGCTGCAAGTTCTCGCATCAAAAACTTGCACGTGTGAATACGGCGTTAAAGGATGTATTGAAATTTTACCTAAATATGCGGTTTTCTGTTTCCGTTATTATTTACGATCCGGTTCCACAATTTCTGGGACCCTAGGAAATAATCAGTTTACCAATGACAGACAAGTGATGCCAAGCGTTATGTATATACAATAGCTTGTTTATTTGCAGTACAAACAATAAAAAAATAAAAATAACAAAACAAAATAAATAATAACTCACTGTCAAACAGTTGTTGTCAAAAATTGTTAACTCTCGTTATACTATTAACAGCTGCGTAAACATATCGCACACACGGGCGTGTCCACGTGGGACACCGGGAACCGTACCCCCCTACCCAAAAAACTTTCGCTGGTGCGCTCCAAATTGACTCGGTCTAAAACCAAACATTCTTGAATTGCAAATGTAGAGGTGAACTAAAATTATCTGGTGCCCACAAACGTAATTTTCTGCGGACGCCTCTGATCGAACACAAGCGAAAAATGTATTTTTACACCAGAGTCGAGTGTTATTTTGAAAAACCCTAAATGTAGGGTACAACTAAAGGCAGCGATGGATCCAGAAATTTGATTCGGGATGTGCTAGCTTGTAAAAGTTATGAAACACAATTTTTATTGTATGCAGTGTGTGCCTCTGGTTCATGCAATTCAATGTCAGTTCCGGTTCCGGTCTGTAATTTTTTGAAGTTTTAACTGCCGGCCGAGACGTCGTAAATCTCGGAAAAAATTAAATTATAATCAATGTTTGTCAATTATTCACTGATCACTGTTTAAAAGATCTTGGTTATGGCGAATAAATTTTGGACTTTAGTACAAAGTGTAATTTTCAAAATTCCAACGAGTTTCATACTTAAATGTTATATGATGCATTCGGGGGGAGATGCCGGCCGGCGGCGATTGGGCGATGGGTGGGCAACCTCCAGCTCTGCAGCGGTGAAAAATTTGCCCTAAAAATGGTTTAAATGAAATCGCACGGTGTATTTTCTAGTAAAATAGCATAAATATATGACAAAAATGCAAAAAAAACTAACATATTTTGCATATTCGTCACAGGTTTTAACTGTTAAAATAACAAAAAAATTCCCTAAGATGTTCGTTTCGGAAACCATAGCATTCGGAGGCCAACTAAAGAACAGGGTCGGAACAGTATTACAAGTATATTCCTAAGCCTAAGCATAAGCCTAAGCCTAAGCGTAAGCATAAAAATGAACGTATCCATAAGCCTAAGCTTAAGCCGGAGTGTAAGCGTAGAATGAGCGTATTCCTAAGCCTATGTCTAAGCCAAGCAAAAAAATTAGTCTAAAGCTTAAGTTTACTCTTTTCTAGTCCCACAGAAAAACGTTCCGCCACTGATCTTTACATGCGCCGCACTCGAACAACTTCATTGATTTCAGTAAACGTGGCGTCGCTGTAAAAACCAGTATTTGTGTGCGTTTTGCGATTTTGTTTCATGTAAAGATCAGAGGTGCAACTTTTTTCTGCGGGACGGCAATAGAGTGAGCTTAAGCTTTTAGATAGCCTTTTTCACTGGGGTACACGCGCTAATTTGCCATCAAATATGGCAGTTTTAGCGAGAAAAACAGCCTATGATATGTTTTCAAAGTGTATTTCTAGCCAACACCTGTTTACGAACTAACAAATTTTTAAGCGGAAGTTTTAATTCCTATTAGATTTTAGTTAAGTATTCATAATGGTTAGCTTGCCTTTTAATTAATACAACACTATAAACTACAACGAATTGATTTTAATGCAGAATGACTTAAGTCACTGAGTCTGAATTAGGATTTTCAGAACTCACATTCTTAACTGGATTAAGCTCATTCTATAGATCAGCTCAGAGTGAGTTAATGTTTACTGTTAGTAATTCAGAAATAACCATAAATGACTAATTCGTTATCTGAGATGAACTCAATGGAAGGAAACTACAGAAAATGTGCCAAAACAAGTATAGTGAACTTAACCGTATTCTAATTCGGATAATTCATCTGTTAACTAAATATAACTAAATATTTTCAACGTATTTAGTTTGAACCAGGGCTGCACGTTACCCACGGGCACCGGTGCTTTTTCGCGGGTGAACGCGGCCCGGGTTACAAAATTTAGATACGGGTATATACCCGGGGGTCAAGATATTTCAAACATCTGGTAAAATCATTTATTTTTTACCCACTTGCACTTCTGGTTTGAAACAGTTTAACAGACGTATAACCAGATTTTTACAGCGTAAATCCATCGTGGGTTTGACATTGAAATTCAAGTCAACCGAATTTGGAACGCTTAAAAACAATTTTTGAATAGAACTGCCTGTTACAAATTTAACAGAAACTAAACAGTTAAAACTTAAAACACTGGTTTTATAAGCAAAAAGGCCAACGTTACTTTTAGGGTCGTCCCGGTTTGTGGCGGGTCTGTAAAAGAGTAGGCTTATATCCTAGACTACTTTTTTGCTTAGGTTTAGACTCATGCTTACGAACACGCTTTTTCAAAGCTTAGGCTTAGGCTTAGGCTTAGGAATACGCATAATCTACTGGTACGGCCCTAACATTGGCCAGCAAAAGTACAGTTTCTGATATTCACTCACTTCTTTATTCCCCCTCATTGTGAAAATAGCAGCAGCTGCGTATTCCAAATTCTTGGTCTACTGAGGGTGCTTTCATACGTAAAACTGATGTTCATATTTGACAATCTTTGTCAGTATCGCGAAATCTATCATCCTATGGCCCATGTAAAGATCAGGAGCGGAACGTTTTTCTGTGATACTAGAATAGAATAAGCTTAAGCTTTAGGCTAATTTTTTGTCTAGCTTAGGCTTAGGCTTAGGAATAATCTCATTCTTACACTTAGGCTGAGACTTAGGCTTAGGCTTAAGCTTAGGAATAAGCTAAGCTTAAATACTGTTGCACCCCTGTTCCTTACATTGGCCCAACTTATTAAGCGGTCTCATGCGGGATTCACGTTATAACCGGGGCAGGCGGGACACGGTTTGTCCCATGTTGATTCGACGTCAACGTTAAATTTGCCAGTTAATATAACACTCTACAAAGTGTTGTCAAAAAAACTCTTGTTAATCTATTAATTGGAAAATCTCAGTAAGTTTTTTAAAGTTGCCCCCGAAGTTTACAAACAAAATATCTGAAAGACGCCAAATTTTATAAGCATCTAGAAAAATTTTGTTACCAAAATTTAGCTCAGAGCCGAAAATTGATTTTCTGTCGTAGTCGGAGTCAAACCTTTGGTTGTACCCTGCTCTAAGAGTCGCGCTTAAACTACGAATAAATCGTCAGCCGTTGGTCCCACCATCCATGCCGTCTCATAAGCTGTTGTATTTTCGCATCTTTCGATGCAATCATATTCAAAAACGCACCAGCTTGGGCTGTGTTAATCCCTTCAACATAACACATTACAATTTCTATATCGCGAGCCAGAAACGCATTTCTGTGTCTGAAATTGTTATCTTGTCTTGAGTTATTCCATTGTTTACTTGTTTCTACGGATTGATCTGTTCTTAGGACTCGTCTAAATTTACCAATTCCTATCTCGGCAAACGCGATTACAACAGAAATCATCCAAAATATGATGAGAAAATAAAAAATATCAATAAGTTGAGTCATTGACAGGGGCCCTTGATACGCTTGTGGCTCACGGTTTCGAATAACTCGGATCCGGGCACCTTTTTGAAGGCGTAGCGTAACGGAATTTTTACTATTATACTCTCTCATGTGACGTTTAAATAGTTCGTTAACATCGCCGGCAGTAAATGCAATTTCTACCAGTTTTCGGTTGGCCGGGCACATATTACGTCGGTATAAATAATAATACAACGATTCCGTGGAAGATTCCAATTCGTCTAACTTCAGCAGGTCGACCAAACTGTCCCGTTGTAGCTGAACGTATAAAAATATATTTGAACTATAATCGATAGCTATGACATTGTCAAATTTACCACTTTGAGTAAAATTAGCTAACGATTCATAAAATTCGTCGACATGATTATAGTTTAGTATAATTGATTTAATGTCACGGTCAAATGTTATATGACTACTGTTCCAAGAATAAGACCTTCTATAGTGAATAAATGATAGAAGACTTGCGATTTGCGAGTCACCAATGTAACTTTTATGTCTCAGTAGGGCACAAGATTTTTCTTCTAAGCATGCTGCAAGTTCATGTGCGCTTGAAAACGCAACCAATTTTTGAGGTTTAGATTGAGCAATTTCAACTGTGACCAGTTTACCGTATACCCCATAGAGTAGGATAGTCCAAATCATAGTGGTGACAAGGGCGATTTGTTGCGAAACGTGTTGCAGCCTTGGTGACGGGTTTAGTGTCGCAGGGTAGCTTGACTGCGATGTGAAAGACAGCGCCGAGTGCGATACGAAAAGAACGGCACGCAGCGATCCGCTGGTTGCAAGTGCAAGCAGAGAAATTTGTGCTGACGCAATTTTGGTTGCAAAAAAATCAGGTCGCTTGTATGCGTTCTTATTAATGGTTATGAACATAAATGGATCTAGCAAACCTGGTTTTGCGTTCACAATGTCGAACAGTGCCGGTTTTGAAAACACCGTATGCTGTAGTGAATTCGCTTGGACGTCTATGCGATCCCAGTACGAGCTGTCTGTACCGATAGCGCTGTAACTGATGTTAATATGAAGTTTACGAATATTTGTTGCAAACGATGCAATGATTTGATAAACGGTTAAAAAATCAGATCCTGGATAGCAGCTGGCGTTTTCTGGATAGTTCAGCAAACACGGATATGCGTACGGAGGTGCAGTTATAGAACCGATCGTAATTGCTGGGCAAACTTTGTCCGGCATTTTGGCAACCAGTTTTGCGTCCGTTGTATTTACAATATGCATTGCTGTTTTATCGTTTAATACTGACTAATTTTAGTTTGAATAGTCTAGAATGTGAAACTATTTTGGTATTGAGCCAAAAAATTGCAAATTTCGCGAGAATCAAATCCGAACCGTGTCCGTTTATAAGTCGCTCAGAAACCTTGTGTGCCCCTCGCAAAACATTTTAGCCCCACAACAAAGATGATCTGGCTGCAGGCATGATCGCAGGAGCTTTGGCGCACGTTTTGGGACTGTTGACGTATTGTGCGTTTCGCTATGCATACGGTAGTCAAAGTTGGCATGGTGAACGGGTTTAACGTAAGTACACCGTCAAATATTTATACTTTGGTGGCGAAATATGAACAGAATCAGCATTAATAATACAGCCGACAAAAAACTCAAAGTTGATATTTTAAAGTATACAAAGGCAATGAGGCATGCAATAAGCGAAGGTATCTAATTTCAAAGCAAGCCTGAACACAGGTCTCTTTGTGATAAAGCTAAAGTTACTCCAGCCATATAAAGTTAAAATCTAGACAATTTGATTTATCTCGGATGGTATGTGGTAATTTTATACTTATTACAGCTTTGACCGTTAAACAAAATATACATCACCAAAAACAATGACTGGGGTTCTAAAATGGAACAAGACCACCATTTCGCACAATGATCCAATTGCGTTAGGCTTCGTGGCTGCCCCCATATGGAATTTCTGGATCCGCCTCTCTGTTTATAAGTTTGGACCTGTGTACTATCCTAAAGCAATTTGAAAACATTGTTAAGCTGCACGTTTAAATCTATTAAACTGCAGTGTTTGCGTTTTATTGTTCAATTGGCCAATGTTACTTTAGGGGCGTAACAGTAGATTTAGCGTATTCCTAAGCCTAAGCCTAAACCAAAGCGTTGCAAAAATGTGTTCCTAAGCCTAAGCCTAAGCAAAAAAAATGTAATCTAGAATCTACACCCACTGTTTTATTGCCCACCAGAAACCTTTACGCCCCTTAAACTAACATGTGCCGATCAATTTACATTAGAACATTTGCATCTTAACCCCTTCTCACTCCTATAGGCAACTCAGCGCAGTGTATATACGTTAAATAATATACATCGCACCGTATTTAACAATTGCAACACGTATACATAGTACTAAATCACCACAAGACGTGAGAGCCCCCTCGGGCTCGAGCGTCAAGCTCCTATAGCTGAGTGGTGATGGTATACGCCTCCCACGCCAGTCACTGGAGTTCGAATCCGAGCATAAAAGAAGGTCTCATGGGAAATAAAAAATGTTCATGTGAGAAAGGGTTAAGAACAAATTATCTAAAACTAAACAATTATTTCATGATGCTTATGTTGTTCACAGAAGCATTTCACTCAATATACAATATTACATTATTCGCGCTTTTCAAATTATTTCTGCCCAAATTGGATAGGCACGCATGTATTTTTTGGCTTTCTTTCGCCTCTTCAACATGGATGCAGTTTATTTTCACTGCGTGCGCTCAGGTTCTAAACAACCTCACAGTTGAACTGAATAAAATTATTGCGTTGTTGCTGTCCGACGTGGCATATTTTTACAGTGGCGACCAAAGATTTTATTTCGACCGGTACAGCTGTTACTGTAAAAACGACACTTGGTTGACGTTATCACTACGGCTGTATTGACACTAAAAACCACCCGTGCTAATTTCAAACGAACCTCTGTGTTGTTGATTTTTGAACCATAGATAGCATCAACCATCAGAATCGATGTGGTTTAAAATCCGCTAATTATACATGTAATGTTTACTCTTTTAACAAGCTTGCGTCTGACTGAAGCGTGAACAAGACAAATTCAAGGACGAACGTAGCTTGCGCTACCGATGGGTGCCCTTAATAGTATTAAGATAAAAAAGTATAACACATTTTGCGTCATAATACCCTTCCATTCTTAATTTTTTGCTCCGGCAAAAATTTTTTAAAAATCAACCTGACTTATAAATAATGTTAGTTTTAACAAATTTCAAATTTCAAAACGCTACTATACCTGCGGCAACAGGTATGGTTTACCATCCCTGACTTTGGTATAATGTCCACGCAACCGAAGTGCAGCTAAGTACAACTAAAAATCTGAACGAACCCGCTCGTTAGTATCAATTTTAAAAAGAGCAGATAACTTACATCTGCCTGCTACTAAAACTTTTTCTCAATTTCCCCAAAAACATCCTGTTGAAATAGATTATTTAAACGTTTGTCTTGCTCCTAATGTCCGTATTACGTTACAGTATAAAAATTGTACTAAAAATTAACTACATATTAATTTCTATTGCTAATATTCAAACTTGCCGAGCTTAATAGTTCAAACTGCTTGATATATATAGGTAAGGTATATATTTGGTCGATGGTTATTAATACCTATTGTTGAAAAGTAAAGGTTCCATAAAAACAAAATAAACCAATAAGTCAAAACGTTACTAAATTATACAACGTGGTAAACGCAACCAATTTCTCGATTTCGCCCGCTGTGAATTGTTGTATATCACCCACAACATTTAGTATATCCTTACAATTCCTATATACCACCGTACGTAATTTAAAAAAACATAATTCTAGAGACTATGAAATTTGTAAAATCGGGTAGAGTCCAGTGCTGGAAATAGATTGCTAGAAACTGGCTAAGTAGTGGTTAAAACGCAATTTACTGCGCTCACAGGAAAGGTTTAACAATACGATCAAATTGTTCTGGGAACAAAACGTTTGACGCAATTCATACAAATTACGGAAACGATACCACAGCCATGGATTAAATGTGTACGGTTTAAACGTAAACAAAAATTTTTAACAACGCAGTACTGTTCGATTGCTACGTGTCTCATAGCGTAATTAGTATTTTTGAAATTAACACTTTCACACTGTTCTCAATTTAATTATCCTAGCTAAACTCAATATACATCGTAATATTATTACTTACCACACAAAATTATCCAAAAATACCATAACCAATACCACTGCGAGCATGACCCTGTCACAGATGGTTCGATTTGACTTGTTAACAATTGTCAATAACCGTAATCGTCCTGAAACACAAAAATATACATGTTAATATTAATATACCGCAAACATAAAAATCTCTCGTCTCGGCAAATAGCATGGTTTGTTTACAAGGATAGAGCAAAAGGAACAACAAAATTTGGTGACTAAAATGAAATATTACAAGTAGTAAGAAGAACTGATGTCAAAAAAATACATCCCAAAGGAAAAACCTAACCAACCAAAAATAAAGCACCCAAAAATATACAATTTGCGATCATTGTGATTTCCCTACTACAAGAACACCAAACCAACGAGTGACGTAAGATTAATCACGGGAACCGCCAAAGTTTTAGCCTAAATTGTGTATCAAAAATCGACCCTCAAATTCGTAAAGTTTTTCATAGGTGTATATTTAAGTTTAAATCCTAATCAGAATCTGTCGGTTCTATTTCGAACTAAATGTAAACAAAGTGCTGAAAAGGACTCATGTGCACGTATAACAGTGACAAGTAAAATAATTGATAATTTTGAATGGTGTCCTAGTATTTGTGCTAACCGTACTAGGAAACTAAACTTTAGTCTTATGTGAAAATGTTAATTGGTCTTTAATGCGCATTAATGTATAGTCTAGTACATTTAGACCAAGATATTCGATCCGGTGTAAATAGCAGTAGTGGATTTTTGGCAACTCCGGCTCTCCAGAACAAATCATACTGATTAGCATCGACTAAGAGACATTGTTTTGTTTGTAAAAGAGCGAGCCTAAGTTTATCGTTCGGTGTAAGTTTAGCATAGAGCGCTTCGCTAATAACCTTTACATTATCATGATTCCAATAGTGCAACCTATTTCTACCCATGTGGTACCGCTTTATTTTCTATTCTTCTCGTGTTCAAAGTTGTTTTACCAGCCCAGGGTTATCAATTTTTAAAATCTTATATATGAGCTAAATTTGGGTATTCGTAAAATATAGCTTTTGATAGGTGTAATATTGCTGAACATTGGAAAACGTAATGTCTTAATTGTAAACTTTGCGGGATAGAAGTTCACAACAACGTGCTTTCGTTCTACAAAAGGCACAATTATCATTCTCATTACTTTTCAACCACCTATTTACACTTACAGGATGCAAACCAAGTATGCCAATCCGCAATCAATCAAAATTGGGAACGTGACGTTTCGCCGTTTGGTAGCCCACTTACCACAGAACACAAATATTAAAATATTTAATTCTGTACAATTTGTACGTCAGCGGTGCACTGTTTTCACACTTAGGCACAATGCAGCATTGGCACGGTAACTTCCGTTCCAGCTAAAGGGAAACCAAACAAACTGGCAAGTGTATGAAATGCTTTGATCCGCTCGCTCGTCATTGGTTCTATCCGTGCCTGTGGCTGACAGCATTCGCACATTGACCCGCGAATTTTCGCCATTCCTGTGACCATTGTCACGAAAACACGAGTAAAGAATATATGCGCAAGTTATTTTGAAATGAATAGGGTCCGGACCTGGAAAATCGCTACAGCTCTCACCAAAAATGAATACAACGCTTGGTCCCAAACCCGAACAATGTAACGTAGACCCAGGCTCAACTTGCAGAACTCACTTCTTAACCCAAATTTTGCTGTGCTTTATATACGCTAGTTACAAGCATTCTCCCAACCGAAATGTTGATTCCCGGACACATAAAATCGCTATAACGTTTTCGAAATCATTTTTCAAAAGTTGGAATCATTGTTCAAAGTTGCTTTTGTCTCATTGTTCAACGTATTTAAAAATTTATGCATAAAGTTCGGAAAAAATGTGAACATGGCATAGTCAAATTAAATTCATGTTCTCGTTGGAAAATCTGTTATTTGGGTACCAAATCACCCTTTATACAGCGAAAAAATGTTTAATTTTTAACAATTCGCAATGACATTCATATTCATAGTGATTGAGTTATTCAACAAATGAATCCATCATAGCCTAAACAAGAACAATAATGCATGAAACTCGAGCGTACCCGCAATAAGGCCTACAGTTGTAACTTGCATCTCCACAAATTCAATTTTTTTTCGCTAGCTGAATGCTCTGCGTAGACGCGCAAATGATCAAAGACGTAACAACAATTTTTTGGAAGAGTTTAACCAAAAATAGTTTGAACTTAAAAATGTCACACGCTTGATCTGACTTGTATAGGTACATATGTGTCCCAGCGTCTCAATCTAACATGGAAAGAGCTGTATCCCGAGTTCCCCCTTGGAATACGACCCTGCAGTTGGTCGTTAATAGTATTAAGTTAAATAATATAACTTATTTTGCGTCATAATTCTCCAAAGTACGTGTGAATCAAGTAGGATTTGTGAAATTTATGAATGGCATCTTGAAGGTATTGAGTTGATTTGCTACGAACATACGAGAAGGTTCCGGCCTTGACCTTTGAGCTGTGTCACAGGTTTAAATGTAAACGTTGCACTCTTGACCGAATTTAAGCCGGCGTAGATAAATTACTCTTATCAAAACACAGTTTAGTAGAGTACGTTTTAGATAAATTTTGATGACACTATGATTATATACACTATTGTTTACGTTTTGTTTGTTGGCTAACATTGTTTCTGACCTAGTATCGACTCTTCAATATTTCGGCCCATGTAAAGATCAGCGGCGGAACGCTTTTCTGCGGGACAGTAATATAATTAAAGCTTAAGCTTTTAGTCTAAATTTTTTGCTTAGAGTTAGGCTTAGGGTTAGGCTTAGGAATATGCTTTTCTACTGCTTTCGGCCCTGTTCTATACATTACAAGTAATATCCCTAACACATCGCCTGTTTTGAACCAGTTTGCCACTGTGTCATCCCAAGCCTTAATTATTGCTCGGAACAGGAAAAATAGTGACTGGAAGGCAAGTTCAATCTGACTGGAGCTCTTATGAATAAATTGTTTGAAAATATTTTTTGTAATATTTCTGTTGGCTGTTCTGAAGAAGTTGCCGGGTTGGAGCAAATCGTCATTTCAAAATATGGACCCATGTAAAGATCAGGGCCGGAACGTTTTTCTGTGTAACTGCTATAGAGTAAGTTTAAGCTTTAGACTATTTTTTTGCTTGGCTTAGGCTTGCACTTAGGAATAAACTTATTTTTACTCTTAGGCTTAGGCTTAGTCGTAATTTTATAATACTGTTCTGCCCCTGTTCTTTACATTGGCCAAAATATGACATAATTTTTCATGCCGTTGAAATTTAAAAAAAGTCGGTTGTGATTTCAAAACACTTCTGACTGTGCGCTTGGAAAAGGCTGTTAATACGTAAACAGGTTAATTTTTCCCTGGAAAAATATATTAAAAAATACACTGAGTCTGCGTTTAGTTTGTAGGTTTTTGTATTATATGCTTTTTTGGCAACTTTTCATAGGATTCTTTGATGCTACACCGGCGTTCATTTACCACTGCTGTCAACGTATTTAGGTAAACGATTTTGTTGCATTTATAATATGGCTGGGTTTCTGAAATCTTACTTAAAGTACTACTTGCTACTCAAGTATTATTCAATGACTTTTTAGTATAATTGCATAGCGCGTATAGAATTGTAACATGGTGCAGGCTACTGTAGTGACCCGAATAAGAGGGGGGACTGATATTTATTTCGGTCTCTCCAGAGGGTACCCCCCTTGTTATTCGGATACGGACTGTTATTTATTTTTAATCAACGCTCTGCAACCCTTCGTTACTGTATATATCCGGTACTGCAACTATCCGTTGAATTAAACGTTTATTTGTCTTAATAGCTTGAGCGGTCATACAAGGTTATACTTAGGAATGTACTTTCAAAATTTAAGTACGCTTTAAAGATTCGAACTCAGTTTTATTTGGTCCTCTAGTCACTTATGCACTACAATTAAGAAAAACTGACCTGCATGGACTCTAATTTTGGATTTAGGGACTCTATCCGCTTACGGACTCTTATTAGGGATACGGACTCCTATTGATTCGGACTCAAAATGAGGACCCCCTCTTCTTACCCCACATCCTCTTATTCGGGTCACTACAGTAATGCCCTAGATTATTATCCATGTCCAATTTATGGTTGTGCTATACTCGCCGCGTGCTGCTGGACGGTGCCAGCCACGCGTTGCCGGGTGCTAGCGCGCGACGCTGTAAAACTTATTAAAAATTACCGCACGCCCTCGTGCGCAGGCGTGCGGCGACGTCCGGCATAGCAAAGTATAGCGCAACCCTAAGATTGCAGACCCAAGGTTCCTCCTTGATATAAACAAAATTATACTTTCGTTCTTGTCGCACTGGCACAAAACAGACATTTCTTTGATTTTATCCAAAAAACTAAACATAAAAGTCAGCGACTTAAGTAATTATTTAAGTACAATCTAAAGTATTAAATACTTATAAGTAATATTTCGGAAACCCTGCCAATGTTTTTAACAGGCACGTAGCTACAGGTGATGAGATTCTGAGCGTACTGTAGTGACCCGAATAAGAGGGGGGACTGATATTTATTTGGCGTCTGCAGAAGATATTCCGCTTGTTATTCGGTTACAGACTGTTATTTGTTTTTAACCTACGCTCCGCCGCCCTTCGTTACTCATATATATCTGGTACTGCAACTAATCGTTGAATTAAACGTTTGTCTTGTGTCAATAGCTTATCCGCTTACAGACTTTTATTAGGGATACGGACTCCTATTGATTCGGACTCAAAATGGGGACCCCTCTCTTATTACCCCCCTATTATTCGGGTCAATACAGTAATGGAGTTCGAAGCTACAAATTTAGTCTTCGGACAATTGCGCTGTTTAGCAAACCTCACGAGCGAAGTAAGCGAGATAGCCAATCACATTTTATCACAAATTCCCAATACAAAAATTTCATTTTGATGGATGATGCATCCGTATGGTTTGATGTGCTCGCTCAGCTCATTGGGGCGGGCGTGAATCTGGCTATCTCCTGGCTCAATCCGCAGTTAAGGTTTTGGTTTTTTAGTTCCATCCTTTGACGAATTGGGCCGACGTTACAGACATGCTTACCAAAGCCTAAGCCTAAACCGCTACAAGCCTAAGCCTAAGCATAAGTTATATCTCAAGTCTAAGCCTAAGCATAAGTTATATCTCAAGTCTAAGCCTAAGCATAAGTTTTATCTCAAGCCAAAGCCTAAACATAGGACTAGTCTTATACCTAAGTTTAAGCTTCCCAAACTCGAGGTTTCCAATATTTTATGTCTTCCAGTGGGCTTGGCAGACCCGTATAATCAACTAATAAACATGGGCCTGAATAGGAATACCCGTGATGATCATACGCAGTGGCGGTAATATGAAGAAATTAAGGGGGCGCATGCCCAATTTCTTTGAGTCTTTTCGGTTATCCCCCAGCCAGCGTTTGTCAAAAGATGGTTGAATTTTGAAAAAAATTTCGCATATTAGAGCTTGTCATAACATCTCTTGGTCATTCCACGCCCAAATTTGAATTTTTGAAAAATTTGATTCTTTAATGTCCAAAGTACTACCAAGGTTTGCTTTTTTGGGCCCAAAAATCGTTTTTATTACAATGCAGCTTCGATTTGTACACAGATCCCAACCGGGTGGTTGGACAATTTCTTACATTAGTGCGCGCATTTTAACGTGGATGACTCATAAATGTAGCGCATGAATGTCTTCAGACCAAATAAAGTTGAGTTCGAAACTTTATAGCATACTTAAGTTTTGAAAGCACATTCCTAAGTATAACCTTGCATTATGACTCAAGCTTTTGATACAAGACAAATAAACGATTAAGTCCACGGATAGTTGCAATACCAGATATCTCAGTAACGAATGATGGCGGACGATGGGTTAAAAAATATAACACTCCGTAACCAAATAACAGGTGATGCCCTCTGCACAGGCCAAATAAATACCAGTCCCTCTTCTTATTCCGGACACTACAGTACTTCGGAAAAGTTCTAAAAATCATCGGAGCTCAAAGCTTTTAAGCTCGTTTTTGAAACAAATAACACGAGATCCAAGCACAAGTACTAAACCAGTAGGAGTTAGTATCTTAACTGCTTACAACGGACACTGAACTATTGTGGATCACGGACACTGAACTATTGCGGATGCCGGACTGAACCCGAACTTGTCAGAAACCATTCGTAAAACCGGAAATTCCGCTTAAAGACAAATTCGGAAATTTAACAAATTCAACTTTAAGAACCTTTAGAAAACGAAAATATATACATCGACTCTAAGATCTAGTATTAAAGCAATAAAATGTTAAATGGATACGGATCCAAAGTATCAAAATATGCAAATGAAAAGAATTTGCATATAAGATACATTAGTAGTGAAAAAACAGGGTTTTTTACTACTTACCTTGCTGAACAGAACACGCCTCTATGTAAACAAGACGTACCGGGTCGGGGTTGGGACCAACCCTTGTCAAAAGAGCTATGTTGTCATGAACCAGGGTCGCGGATAAGGAATGGTCTACGTACAGTACTAGGCAGTATGTAGTGATGTCGTAGGCCGAGTGGCAATACAGGTAAATTACTAATTGGCCCAGAAGTACAGCTACTGAGGTGATTGTCCAATCAGATTTGATTTACACGTTCACACTCGCGGTCAACAACCAATCAGCGTTGGTTTTACGTTATAATTCGTTTCCCGACTGCTCGTTAAGTTTAGAAAGTACAACTGTACAATACCAGATTTGTTTCGACCAATTAAAAAATTGGTTTGAATAGCAGTTTGGCGTGCGACATATATACCGGATACGAAAAACGCTGATTATACAACTTTTAGGCGATTTTTGTCGACTGAATCGAGTGCCAGCAAAACTGATGTGCCATCCAGCGCGGAAGTTGTGGTCATAGGCGGAGGCAGCCTTGGCTGTCATACGCTCTATCAACTGGTTCAGCTTGGAGTCACTAATTGTGTGTTGCTTGAACGAGATCTTCTTACGTCGGGTACAACGTGGCATACTGCAGGTTCGATTCAACAGCTATGACCATTTGCATTTTTATTGGCCAAAACTTTTCACGGAACATCTAGAAAAATTATATTGTAGCACTTGCTGTTATTTGTGGCAGAACCAGACAGAGGCGGATCCAAAAATTTCTGACTAGGGGGGCGGGCTAGCAAATGTTATGAAACGCAAAAATTGTAAGGTAGGGACCTTATCATTTTATCACCAAAAAATTCAAGGCGAATGACCACTGCTTGCGTTAAACTTTCTTTATAATACAATTAAAGGGAATTAAAATTCTAAATTAAAAACACACATATATTGTTAATTTTGTGTGTATACGGCAATAATAATCGAATAACAGTTTACAAGTTGTTTCAGGTAACCTTTGGCGAATTCGTCCATCCGAAGTAGACACACAATTAACAGATGTTACTTGGAAACTAAACAATGTGATTTTGCCCGAAAAATTAGGCCACGGTGTGGGATTTATGATGAACGGTGGCATACAACTCGCCGACTGTGAAGAACGCTTGCTTGAGTATAAAAGGTATGTCGTGTTCCAACTGCAAATTGTTGATCATGGCTACTTTACCCTCAGACAACTACTGGAACGCAAACTGATTTTGATTTTATTATTGACAGCAATGAGAATATTGTGCGTGGATGTTGACCAATGATATATTATATTCGTTCGTTGTAAAAAACGAACATAAACCAATCAAATTCAGTTTGCATTCCAGTAGCTGTTTGGCCGTTGCGGTACAACAATTGGCGTTTGAGACGTCCCAGATGCCAACTGCGATAAATTGTGGATTAGCTTAAAAACAAACACATTAATGGTGTTTTCTGCTGACTATCTTTGTATTCAATTTTTTCAATGGACAAACTTTGTCTTTGGAGCAAAACCGAGAAATAAGATGGTTAAGTGCTGATATTAATAATTCGAATAACGCTGGTTTGATCTTAACACCCAGGATAAAACACGGCATGATAAAATGTATACTAAATTTGTATATTTTGCTATTTTAGACAAGCGAGTTTAGCTCAATCAATGGGAGTGGAATGTGAAATGTTGACACCTGCGCAAATTCTTGACTTTTGGCCAAAAATGAACGTTAGCGATTTAGTCGGCGGACTTTATGGACCTAAGGATGGCGTGATTGATGCGTCAGGTACTGTTTGTGGTGTCATCATTATCGTACGTCCGTCTGTGCTTATTTGAGCAGTTATTTCCTGCCCAATCGGTCGCATAGGCAAAAAGAACGGTTAGTGGTGAAGGCGTCTCTTCAGCTCAAACAAGAAAAATTTTGGCTTTTAAACTCGCTTGTACGTCAACGGAAACCTTTTCTAAGGCCCTGCTGAAACAATTTTTACCCCCCCCCCCATCTAGGTACTCTGGCTACAGGCCTAACCTAATAACACCGAATATAAAGAAATGAACCGAAATTTGTTTCTGTATACCTCAGATATCAGCGAATTTGCAATTGTTTCTTCGCATGACCGCTATACTTTTTGACTATTTTAATACCTTTCTTTAGAGTCCTAAACCCTAAATTAAGCGATAAAACGGATATATCCCCCGAGAAAAATGCTTTTACAGCCGTTAGAACAATTTTAGGAATCGCAGAGTGTCAACGTCTTATACTTCAGATTATACCCACCCGAACTGAAATCCTGCATACGCTCCTGGTGCGGCTTCTTACGTCAATTACACTTTCGGGCCGTCGAACGGAATTGATGGTTTGTTTTACTTGTGGACCAATCTGGCTCCAACCATTGTATGATTGCGTAATTGAAATTTTAGGCCTAATGAACGGACTGGTCAAAGTTGCAACTCAAGCCGGAGCTCGGGTCATTGAAAAGTGTGTCGTTTCCGGTATCGAAACGGTCGAAAACGATTTCGGCACTCGCACTGTTCGTGCCGTTCATACCAATCGAGGGCCGATACGAACCGATGCTGTGGTCTGTTGTGGTGGCGCGTGGTCTCCGAAAATTGGTGCCATGGCTGGTGTACCTGTACCTATTGCAGTGTTCAAACATTCCTACATTATCACTGGTTAGTAATATCACGAGTGGATGATTGCTGTTAAGAGTGTGGAGTTGGATATTTTGTCTACAAAAGAATATACCCAGTGCACGTTGTGTTTTTGGCCTATTCGCCCTTTATTTAGAAGGTCCAGTTTTTGCTTATTTCATAGAAACCAATGATAATTTGGTTTCATTTATATGTTCCGCTTGTATTCTTGAACAATGCTTACATTATTTTGAAAATGGATATATGCGTATTGAGTATTACAACCCCCCATCCCTGAATCAGGTGGGTCGGGCTAAAAAATGCAACGTGCGGTGGTACACTTTGGGGTGTCATAGGATAGTGCGTCAGCTGCACAGTCTTCTGCAATGTGGACATCATCTACTCTTGGATATATCAAATGCGTTTGTAAGCAAATTTGTCAAATCGCCGAATTGCTAATATTCGGTTGAAGTACTCAAAACAAGACATTGAAGATTCAAACTCTTTGACCTGTTTAAAAGTGAATGGATGCATCGGCTTTAAGTTATTTTGAAAATGTTGTCTTATAAACTTCGGTCAATGTAAAGATCAGGGGCGGAACGTTTTTCTGCGGAAATGCCATTGAAAAAGCTTTAGATATATTTTTGTTTATACTTAGGTATAACCTCATACTGTCGCGTAGGATTTGAAATATGCTTATATTGCTGTTACGGCCCTGTTATACTCATTGGCGTAAATTTCTATCAGAACCCAGAGTTCTACTTTTCAATACTGGCTTTGTAGCATTTTAACATATAGGGGGCTATAGTGTTTAATCATTGGTTTAGGTATGACCGCATATCCTAACCTTTGAGACGATTTTTGAGCCTAAGATTGTTCATAATCCTGTAGTTTCCCCTGAATCTATTTAAAAACGTAATAGATTTTGTGGCACCGTTGACAAAAATTATTGTGAACGTTCCCAGTTGACAAATTTATTGTATATAAGCTGTATTGCATAAAATATTCAATTGAACTGAGTCCATTCCGGGAGCGATAGTCCCTGAGTTCCTTACTTGTGTTCCACACAAATGACGCGCTGTGGACCATGTAATTTTGCTTAATATGCAAATGTACTGAAGATAAATTTTAACGCAAATACACGAAAAATAAAACAGTTTTTGTGGCACAGTTGACAAAAATTATATGATTGTAAGCTGTATTGCACCATATTCCATTGAACAGAGACGATTCCGGGTATGACAGTGGTTCCGAACGTCCGCGATCCAATGGGAAGCTATTATTTTCGATCGATGGGATCAGCGTTGGAAATTGGTGGATTTGAAGCGAATCCAGTTTACGTTGACGATGTTCCAAACGATTTCATTTTCGCACTTTACGATCTTGACTGGGATACGTTTTCAGAAACGATGACCAGTGCGATAAAGTATTAAAAAACGGCTGTGGAACGGGTGAAACCGGAATTACAATTTACCGAAACTGGAATTTGGAAAAATTACCGGAAACCGAAAAAATGAGAAATACAAGCCAAAATTCATCTTTATGTTCTTTTTTTGCGACACTATTGGTGAAATAACCTTTAGTTGAAGGGACACATTTATTTCATCTGCTTTAACATTTTCACTACCCACGGAAACGAAATCGGCCTACGATGGATGACTTTCGGTGATTGTCAAGATTTATATAAATAAAATCCATTTTGTTCTTGTCGCCATTTTTTAGTAAAATGCTTAATTTTCACCAACCAAAATACCGGAATTTTTAATTCCACTAAAAATTTACCGAAACCGGAAGGTAAAAAACTGTCTGAACCAGAATTTCGGGTTCACCATGGTGGTGGATATTGGTTGAAGTACAGTGATTTGACTTAAGTTCAATTTCAACTCAAGAACTTCAATTGGACTATTTACTCTTGTAGATATAAATGAAGTAAAAGGTTTTCTATATTCACCTTTGTTATTAATGGTCACGAGTGTGATATATTTTACGATACGTGGCCAGTGTGATACGGTATCGGGTAGCAGACAATGGCTGGATTGGAGAGACATGACCTTAGCTCGGATATCGGCTTATGAATTTAAAGAATTTACTTAATTCTTGTAGCTGTCAATTTTAATACTGGCATAGGCTGCAAATACGGTAGGACGGGACGACGGCACACCGGCTACCTTCCTCCAACGGCCAATGAAGGCGGTCTACGTTCCCACAACGGCCAACGAAGGCGGTCTACCTTCCCAAAACGGCCAATGAAGGCGGTCTACCTTCCCACAACAGCCAATGAAGGCGGTCTATCTTCCTCCAACGGCCAATGAAGGCGGCCCATCTTCTCCCAACAGCCAATAAAGGCGGTCTACGTTCCCCCAACGGTCAATGAAGGCGGTCTACCTTCCCTCAACGGCCAATGAAGGCGGTCTACGTTCCCCCAACGGCCAATAAAGGCGGTCTACCTTCCCCCAACGGCCAATGAAGGCGGTCTACGTTCCCCCAACGGCCAATAAAAGCGGTCTACCTTCAGCCAACGGCCAATAAAGACGGTCTACCTTCTACAACGGCCAATGAAGGCGGTCTACTTTCCCCCAACGGTCAATGAAGGCGGTCTACCTTCCCCCAACGGCCAATGAATGTGGACCACCTTCCCCCAACGGCCAATGAATGTGGTCCATCTTCCCCCAACGGTTAATGAAGGCGGTCTACCTTCCCCCAACGGCCAATGAATGTGGTCCACCTTCCACCAACGGCCAATAAAGACGGTCTACCTTCTACAACGACCAATGAAGGCGGTCTACCTTCCCCCAAAACGGCCAATGAAGGCGCTTTAAAAAATACAACTTCAAGTGACGTGTAACTGCTAAAATTTGAGAAAATTTGCATTAAAAAAACTTCAGATATTATGTTGCAGGCGACTTCCGCAACTTGAAACAATAGGAATCAAAAAAGAAATCTGTGGACCGGAAGCGTTCACGCCAGATCATGCCGCCTTGCTCGGCGAAGCACCTCAGTGTCGTGGATTTTATATTGGTTGCGGTCTAAATTCAGCAGGTACTTTTTAAAAATTGCGGCCCATGTAAAGATCAGAGGCGGAACGTTTTTTTGCGGGACTGCAATATAGTATAGCTTAAACGCTTTAGGCTATATTTTGTGTTTATTCTTAGGCTCAGATTTAGGTATAAGATATATTCATAAACTTTGGCTTAGGCGTAAGAATATGCTTATACTACTCTTACGACGGCCAAAAAAATGCTAACTTATATTCGCGTACGATACCGCACAATGACGGATGGCGGCGGACGGCGCTGGAAGCCATTAAAAAAGCTTCAAAGGTATACCGCCATCATTACGTTTTACGGTTTGTTTTAGTTGGTTTAGGGTTAAGCTATTAATGGGAACTGTTCTAAAGAAATTAATTTTAAAACCTTTGTTTTGAATTCTATAATTTTATAGGAAAGTGTATACTGCATGTGTACAGCATATTTGATGAAACCTTTTTGCACTTATCCTTCAGTGTAGTAGTCACCGGTACCGGAGCAGACATGGATGAGCACTTTCTCTAAACTTCAGACTGAATGCCGCCAAACTCGCATGTGAAGCGAGAGGGAAGCCGGACGCATTTTAAAACTTCGGCGGTTTTTGTTTCAACCGGTTAGGGTGGGGGCCCCTTTAGGGGTGGAGGCTTCTCAAATGTGGGGTATGAGGGTTGGCTGCTCCGGTTCTGGTAGCCACCGTGCAGTATCGTGTACAGATTTGCGTACGCCAGGGGCATAGACAGCAGGTGCGTCAATAGTCAACCCTCCTTCAGGATTCTGAAACCGGGGGTTCTTAGACACGGTTTCAGTTTACAATACAAGATCCTCCGTTAGAAATTTTAGTGAACATAATCGTCTTTCCAAAATCTTTTTTGCCTAACGGACCTAAGAAAGCTCATATTTCGAGGAATTATATATTTTCCTAAAAGTGCCACTAAATCATTTACACTTCCAGCGACACATCGTAACACAACGTTTTTCTGTGGAACTGCAACAGAGTAAGCTTAACCCCTTCTCACATTGAGTTGCCTATAGGCAACTCATCGCAGTGTATATGCGTTAAATAGTATATATCGCACCGTGTTTAACAATTGCAACACGTATACATAGTACTAAATCACCACAAGACGTAAGAGCCCCCTTGGGCTCGAGCGTCAAGCTACTATAGCTGAGTGGTGATGGTATACGCCTCCCACTCCAGTCACTGGAGTTCGAATCTTAGCATAAATGTAGGTCTCAGGGGAAATGGAAAATTTTCATGTGAGAAAGGGTTAAGCTTTGGACTGGCCAATATATTTATATTAATAAAATGTTTTGTGAAGTTTGACGTCAACCTGTTTCTTGCTTCTTCAGTCTAAACCTGCCAGGTTTGCGTAATGCGCAAAAGTTAGTAAAAGCACAAAAATTTCTGTACGTATTTTCTTTTCATATAACAATCTCGTGTATTTCTTAAGAATTTATTGTAAACAAACCTTACTGCTGGAAAGTTGCC
This sequence comes from Enoplolaimus lenunculus, assembly GCA_030248215.1. Lineage (NCBI taxonomy): Eukaryota > Metazoa > Nematoda > Enoplea > Enoplida > Thoracostomopsidae > Enoplolaimus > Enoplolaimus lenunculus. Next base: position 21,739 of record JASANG010003883.1, on the reverse strand, counting down.
CAAAATACGTATGTAGGGCGTTCCAGCATTAATATATAGATTGTTTTAGGCATGCAACTTGGCGGAGGCTACGGCCAACAACTGGCGCATTGGGTCGTTTACGGTCGGCCTTCGCTACATATGTACAAATACGATATCAGGCGATTTAATCCAGACTGTATACGAAACAAAAAATGGATTATTGATAGGAGGTAAGTGTCAATTTTTTAGATATTTTGAATATTTTCGTAATGAAAACATTAACTGTTTCGTATGAAAGCTAGGCCCATATTCTCAAATGCATATAGTAACTATCATCAGTTAGCGATACGTTTTCAAACTGACGAGCAACCGCAATTGCAGATCATAAAAAATTGGTGCAAATATAGGACAAATTAAACCGCAAGCAATGTGCTGAATTTCGATGCTCACCGTGGACATGTTCCAATGTTACAGGACCTATCACCAGCTGGTGATAGGTGCTATACACATTTGAGAATACGGGTCTAATTTCAAGCTAAGATTCGAACCCCGACAGACAAACTTTTTTTATTCTTGAAACATCAAGAAACCTCCTACTTTTTCGAACACTCATACCAGAGGCGGATCCAAATTATTTTGACGGGGGCAGGTTAGCGCAAATGTTGTGAACCGCAAAAATTGTAAGGTAGGAGGGACCTTACCATTTTAACGCGAAAAAAATGTTGACGGGGGGCGTACGCCCCCGCCCCCTTCTGAATCCGCAAGTGACTCATAAATTTGACGTCAAAATACAGCGTAAAGTGATTGCTGTGAAGACTAAAATTTGAACGAAAAATGAACTTGAATTTTTGATTTTAGTTTTTTGTTTGAAAAATTTTTTTTCAGTCAAGAAACATTGTCTAAAAACTACAGCATTGGATATCCGCTTGATGAACCGTTGGCTGGTCGAAATTTAAATGCCGGGCCACTGAACGAAATACTGATTTCAAACGGTGTTGTCAACGAAGAAAAAGAAGGATGGGATCGGTGGGTTTGAGTCAAAACATTGTTGAATTCAAAGTTTCAACTCCTGTTGCTCGAGTAACCCGAGCAGTTAACGATCTACTACAGATTATCATATGCTCAAATGCAGTGCTGGTCACTGAATGATTTGGGTGTCAGCGGGCGGGATACTGAAGCGTTTTTGGTTTCAGTATGAAGTACACTGATGGATTCAGTGTGCTGGACACTAAAGCCAAAACTCCAGCATACTGAAGTTGAAAAAAAGCATTGGTGTGCTGAATACTGAAACCAAAAAGCTTCCGTGTGCTGGACACTAAAGCCAAAAAACCTTCAGTATCCAGCACACGGAAGCTTTTTTTGACTTCATTATTCAGCACACGAGATGCTTTTTTCAACTTCGATACGCTGGAAAATGAAGCCAAAAAACCTTCAGTATCCAGCACACGGAAGCTTTTTTGACTTCATTATCCAGCACACCGATGCTTTTTTCAACTTCGATACGCTGGAAAATGAAGCCAACAAACCTTCAGTATCCAGCACACGGAAGCTTTTTTGACTTCATTATTCAGCACACCGATGCTTTTTTCAACTTCGATATGCGGGAAACTGAAGCCAACAAACCTTCAGTATCCAGCACACGGAAGCTTTTTTCAACTTCGATATGCTGGAAACTGAAGCCAAAAACCTTCAGCATCCTGCACACGGAAGCTTTTTTCGGCTTCAGTGTTCATCACACTGACCCTCAAAAATCACCTGGTGTACGCCTGATATTGTGGAAGTTGCACTAACTTTTCGCTTGCAGTTCATAAAACTAAAAAACACGCGTTATAAAATATGCCTTGAAACGCTCTGAGCGCATAACGAAAGTGATTAGGCGTTTAGGGCCGTATACACGGGAGATAAGGTGATATATCCCAGCAGAAACTTCTTGAACGACTTAAAAATGCACTTTTAGAGTCTGTATAATAACCTACAAAGGGGTTGCGCCGTTCTAACTCGCCGCCCCCGCTCGCAAACACCTGTTAGACTTGGTTATTTCTTCCCGAAACCATACCTAACAAAACGACTCCAATGAATGTATAATTGTTACAATTCGACCAACCTATGCCGTATGTTGACGATAAATTTCAGTCCAAAATGGTTCGCTACTGACGACAAAACAACTCCGATCCTTCCGTACGATTACTACGGAGCGTATTCCCATACGCCAGCTCACGTTTGCCATCCGTACCACACAGACCGTTTGGCGTCGCTGTACACTTGGGGATTTCCAGGAAACTTCGCAGACGTTCATGATGAATGTGTCGCTTGCCGTACTGGAGTTGCTGTTTTTGATATGACCAGTTTTGGTTTGTTTCCTGTTGTTTGATATAAATTGTTTTGACTGGTTGTTAACCGTTTCTCACATGAATATTTTCTATTTCATTCGAGATCTTTTATGCTTGTATTGACAATTGCATATAGCAACTATTAGCAGTTGGTGATAGGTCTTGTAAGGTTTGAATCAACGAATGGTCAGTTTCGGCATTCAGCGCATTTTTTATTTATTTGGGTGGCCCATGTAAAGATCAGGGGCGGAACGTTTTTCTGTGGGACTATAATAGACTAAGCTTAAGCTTTAGACTAATTGTTTTGCTTGACTTAGGCTTAGGCATAATCTTATGCTTTAGGAATATGCTCATTCTTTTACGCTTAGGCTTAGGCTTAGGTTTTGGCTTAGGTTTAGGAATATGCTTCTAATACTGTTCCGCCCCTGTTGTTTACATTGGCTGACCAAGTCTTAGATATTTTTATATTGTTTTAGGCAAATTTTTTCTGTCTGGTTCCGACGCCCAAGCAGCAGCTGACTGGATATTTTCAGCAAATATGCGTCGCGAACCAGGCAGTGTGATTTATACAACAATACTGAACAAGCGTGGGAAAATTGAAGGCGATCTCACGGTTTCAATTGTTCCCAGTGGAGATGGCACTAAACCTCATCAGCCAAAACTTGACAGTGTAAGGTCCAGAGACCCGCGTACAGGGGACTACACAAACTGTGTCAAATTCGACTCCGCCAGATTCAAACGCGCAACTCAGTGACGCGAACTTGACTCTGGCGGAGTCGAATTTGACTCAGTTTGTGTAGTCCCGTAAAGCCTATTTCAGAGAGAGTCAATTTGACTCACCATTTTTTGCAGTGTACAACAGCCTTTTATGTTGTCCATAGATAACGATCTGGTCAATATTTAAGAATTTAATACAAAACTGGTTTAGCAAAGCAGAGCCTATAAAACGATTTCATTACAAATTTTGGTCTCAGATTGAAATTTTGTGAGCCATCAAATGTGTTGAAATTAAAGTTCCCGGTTGACATTTGTCAGTGTAAATTTTGTATTTATTTTGTCTATAGCTAACAAAGCTTATTTGCTCATTTTACGCCATATTACAATTGAATAGGATAGGGGATCAGGGTAGTGGGCGGATTCAGAGGCCGATGGAGATATATTCCCTGGCTGGAAATAATTTTGTAACGAAAACGGTTCATCCTAAAGGTGGTTTCTAGCCAAACAGCTGAACACTACAACGAACGGTTAAATAATAATAAGTTCGCATTACAGCGAAAGTATAAACCTCTCGCTGTAGTGTTCAGCTATTTGGCTATTAAAACATCTTGTCAGCTTAGGATGAACCATGACGCACGCATTATACTTTCTCTGCATTCGGTCAATTTTATATTGGAAAATGGGCAAAGAACTCGCTTCAAAACTGTAAGACAAACGGTATACAACAAGCATCTCCTTCCATCGAACGGGAATTCAGGATTCGCCAGCTACTGGTTCATTTCAGTTGGAGCCCACCACTTTGGCCAACCAGTTACAAAAGTATCGTCGCTTTCAATTGTGTCTTTTGATTAGGGTTACGCTGTACTCGCCGCCGTACGCCTCCGTCGGCATAATAAAATTTGTTTATTACAAAAACTGTTTCATGCCTTGTAATATATTTTGACTATAGCGACGCCCAGTAACGTGAGGTAGCGTCCGGTGCAGTAAAGTATAGCGCAACGCCTAATTGTGATAAATCGTCACACTTGTGAAACAATCTTAAAGCCACGTTTTTAATAAAATTTGATTAGATTTTTTTGTCGCGTAAAGTTTCAATAATGATGATTTTAGGAAATTGGGTTTTATATTATTGTTGGCGGATCCGTTCGTAATCATATTTGGACTCATATTCAAAATGAAATTGCGTCTAAACAGTTTAACGCGAAGTTGTACGACGCGACCAAAACAATTTCAATGATTAGCGTTCAGGTATAAACATTAAGGCCTATGTAACTTTTAAGGAGCGTCCAGGTTTCTGGTGGGTCTATAAAAGAGTAGGTTTTTAGACTCTAGATTGCATTTTTTGCTTTGGCTTAGGCTTAGGTTTAGGAACACATTTTTGCAACACTTACGCTTTGGAATACGATTAATCTCCTGTTACGCCCCTATGAGTAACATTGGCCAATATAAATATGTAAACGCTCATTGAAAAATGATGTTTAAATTTTTAATTCAGTTAGGGACGCTCGGTAGGACAACAGCGAAATCAAACCGCAATTCAGATCAACTTAAACTATACCTATCATATCCTAAGCCTAAATATAAAAAATGGTTTCAAACTTCAAAACAGTATTTAACACAGATATATGAAATGCAGTTTCCCAGTCAAATTCTTCTGAAATGTAAAATTTTTTTCTTAAATATCAGAAATTAGGGGTGTTCAATTTGTACAAATGGTTAATTACTAAGACAATACTCTGAAATATCTTACATACATTAGTGTATTATGAATGCTGGAGCGCACCACATACGCATGCTGGGCAAGCGTCCCTGCTGTTGTAATGATTGTTTCATATATAAACAAGAAACCGTATATATATGCAAATTAGAACACATTCTAAAAAAGTTTAACGAGGAATATTTTATGGTTGCAAATTTGTAACCACGTTGATTAATATAATGGTATAATGAGTGAGTACGCTGATGGATATTTTATGTATATTGAAATAATTTTATCATTGAAGTTTTAAAATTGTTTCTGTGTGAATTTAAACGATCAGTCGGTCGAGTTTAATTTTTGGCGAAAGGATTGGTTGCGTACTTAGAGACTGAACGGCTTATATATTAGCGTGCGGTTCTTATTAGGCTTTAGGCTTGCGGCTAGGTTTAGTCTTTAGGTTTGTGCTTAGGTCTAGACTTATGCTTATGCTTAGGTTTCGGCTTTAGGCTTGTGCTTAGGTTTAGGCTTTATGCTTATCCTTAGGTTTAGGATTTTTAGGTTTCAGCTTTATGCTTATGCTTAGGTTTAAGCTTTAGGCGTGTGTTTAGGTTTAGGTTTTAGGCTTGTGCTTAGGTTTATGCTTTAAACTTAGCAGGCAGACGCCTGTAAGCGGCATGGGTCAACTATCGCTTTAAGGGGCCAAAAAGCCGACAACTTCTAGAAGATATCATTGGACATGATCAACTTTCAAACGAGCGTCTACAATTTTCAAAACATAACGAATTTGAATTCAACGGAACTCCTGTTCAAATTTTACGACTCTCGTTTGTGGGGGAGTTGGGTTATGAGATACACTCTGGTTGGAATGAGGCGCCGGGAATTTATCAAAAGATCAAAGAGTCTGGCCGCCGGTATGGAATTCGTGATGCTGGGATCAAGTAAGTTAGGTCAGGGTATCAGGATCCTATTCCCTAATAAACACGATAGGGAACGTGTAGCGTCATTTCTGAATGTGGCAGATGCAGAAATTCCTAACGGTGCCAAGTAGCGTGAAATAGTGAAAAAAACGTCGTGAGCACAAGCCTAAACAGAATATTTAGCACTAAATCTTATTGCAAAATTTTGGCTTTGATCCCTGTTGTTGGATGTGGCTTGGACGGTCATCCATGGATCATCCAGCCTTGAGAGGAAGATTTTTTGGACTCGAAAATTCAACAAATTTTATTTAAAAGCTTAAAAGTGCCTTTATCTTGTTTGTCCAGATATCGGCTTAATACATTCACCCCTGAAAGCAAACCAAATAGAGTTAGTGACCCCCACACCACAAGTAAGGCCTCAACCCTTAAAAGATCCTTGTCTTATCTGCTGACAAATATTAATAAGAAAAATAAAAAACCCGACCGCGTTTCCGAATTTGAGAAATTAAGAAATAAAATTTAAATAACTTTTTTGTGAAATTCGCCAACTGGAAAAAATTACTTCTCTCTAAAAGCTTAAACTGACTTGATTTAAGATCAAGCTAAAAGCTAATCCAGCAGTATTAAACTAACTTTCTAGATTAACTAAACTAACAGGTTGGTTTAGGCTTAAACTTATTTAAAACCTTACATATTTTCAGTTTAAGCAACACTTACTGAACTCTTAGATACACATAATTACAAGACTTTGTTACTTAAACTAAAAATACGTGTACTTAAACTCGTGTTAAACTTAAAAAGAAACCTAAAAATTCTAGTTTAGTTAGTCCGTCCAGCCATTCAAGTTTTACTAAAACTAATGTTCAAGTTTAATTAAGCTATAAATTAAGTTTGAGTTTTTAGACAGTATTTTCAACTTTTTTCAGCGCATTAAGCTCGCTTAGTGCTGAGAAAGGCTACGCATTGTGGTCGTCGGATATTTGGCAATCGGATACACCGTTTGAAGCTGGGCTTGGTTTCGCTTGTAAGCTGAAAACAGACATTGAATTTTTGGGCCGAAAAGCGTTGGAACAAGCGAAAAAGACGCCGTTGAAACGACGACTCGTCTGTATCACGTTGGATGAGTATGTGTTTAACCTTTTCTCACATAGAGTTGACTCTGAGCAACTCTGAGCAACTCTGAGCAACTCTAGCGCAATGTGTGTATAGTGCAAAAATGTACCATTACTCTGTGTATAACTATTAATACGCGTGAACGTAGTGTAAAATCTCCACAACACTTGAGAAGCCGCCTCCAACTAGAGTGTCAAGGTCGTATAGCTGAGGAATGATGATAAACGCCTGCCGCTCCAATCTCTGAGGATCGAATCCCAGCATACAATTAGGTCTCGGATGAAATAGAAAATATTCATGTGCCAAAAGGGATAATTCGCCTTAATCCTTCCATAGGGTTTAGAAATTTGTGAAATTAATCATTATTCGGTCACCAAAATAACAACTGTACGTAGAATATTACTATTAAGATTAATTTAGTTTGGGTGAAAAAATTCGTTGAGATTCAGATACTTTTTTTATTTAATTATAAGTTATGATTTTTTTAAGTTTTTAAAACTGTTGAGATGCAAAAACTTTTGCAACAAAAGAAGTCGAATCACATAATTAAGCGTATTTCTAAGCGGAAGCCTAAGCAAAAAATGTAATCGAGAATCTAAACGTACTCTTTTACGGACCCACCAGAAAAATGAGAAGCCCCTAAAAGTAACATGGGCCGATTTTTTTACCCACGAATCTCATATTTGATTTTTCTACCATCATTACACATTTTTAGGCCCGAATACTTGTGGGGATTGGAGCCTTTGTATCGTAACGGAGTTTCGATTGGCCGAGTCCGGCGAGCAGAATACGCCCATCATTTGAATAAACCAATCGCGTATGCCGTTGTTGAAAGTAACGACGGGTCAACTGTGAACACAGAATGGATTCGGTAAGATTAGCGAAAGTTTCATCGGGACAAATTTTGAATTGTAATTGGTTCAGTAGAATGGATTTGCTCGACCAAATATCGCTTTTTGACGAAGGATGCCCAGCTTCGAACTTAAGAATAAAGACAGTTTAAAAATTTAATAAATTATTCAAATTCCGTAGCTCGAGGGGATTTTAAACTTAGAGTCTCCGTGAACTGGGACCTGCCAAATCGATACAAAGCAGGATGTAACCCGACATCCGTTTCCGGTAACAATCGGTGTTCGCTTATATTATAGAAATGCCGCAAATTTTTGCTATTTTACGCTTAAAATTCGTTACAAAAACACGAATATATTTGGCAATTTTTCATTCTCTGATACGCTGTAGTTGTTCGAAACGAAACAAACATTTACGTATATCATCTAATAATATCTTAAAAATTTTGGACATCCGCCATTTCTTTGTTTAAAATTTTTGAAAGCCCTGTGAATTATTCCATGTGTCCATTTGCGTTGGCAGAAAAATAAAGCATCTTTGAAACTTTTACACTGTAATACGCGGTTATATCGTTATACAGGGATGAACATTTGATTCAAGAACGTTTTGTAAAACAAATGTTTTAAATAAAATTAACACAATTTGATTATTTTTAGAAATTTTTTGTCTTAATTTTAAGAAATGGCAAATATGAACTTGAAGTGTTCGGCGAGCGGTTTCCAGCCAACGTCAGCCTGCGATCTCCGTTTGATCCAAAACATTTCCGACTCGCTGGAAACTACAACGAAGCTTAGATTCACTTTCATTTAACAGTTTTTAAAATTAAAAAATTATACCTTAATAAATAAAGTTCTATAAGAAAGCCAGACACGTAGCTAGCGTACATATTTCTACGGACGAGCCAAAAAACAATAGGTTGCCCTGAAATTGCGGTAGGAGGCAAGAATCAGGGCCGTCTGGACGTCCGCCCTGAAAAGGCTGGCATAATTGTTTCAAAAGCGCAAATTTACCATTCACATCTTGCAAATTCCGCTGAACATATGACAAAATGCAAGCAAAATAGGTAAAATTATCCAAATATGACTAACATTTCATCATAGCAATAATCGCCTTCTAAAGCGAGTATGGAATCCAAATTTAAATGCAAAATTGTAATAATTTTAACAACGGTGCCACTAAAGTTCTTTTAGACCAGGGCTATCACGAGGTTATTTTGAAACCGAGTTCGGGTCAGCCCTGGACTATAACAGATTTCGTTCATAGCCCAGGGCTATGTGGTGTTACCGCTTCCCTGGAATCTCACAATAGCCTTGTGCTATTACAAAATTTCTCATGTTTAGGCTCACGCAGCGCATGCAACACAGTTTTCATCTGTCCTATTCACGCGTGTACCCAAGTTCTCAAGATCTTCTGTATTCATAACTCCTCATAGTTGAACACTGACATACCTGAAGGATTTCTAGGCCAATGTATAGATCAAGGCCGGAGCAGTAGTATAAGTATATTCCAAACACGAAGCCTAAAATTAAGCCTAAGCGTAAGAATGAGCCTATACCTAAGCCTAAGCCTAAGCAAAAAATTAGTCTAAAGGTATTTACCGCAGTCGGAAAAACGGTCTGCCCATTCGCTATACTTGGGCCAAAACTTAATGAAAAGATTACGGCCGTAATATAAGATACTCAGGTAGAAAAAATATGACGGGAAAAGATATTTGGCACTACCGTACTGAACCGAATAAGAGGGAGTCACCATTTTGAGTCCCAATCAATAGGAGTCCGCATCCCTAATAAGGGTCCGTACGCGGATAGAGTCCCTAAACCGTACTTAGAATTAATCAATGTCAATTATCCCGAATTGGAATTAAAACGACTCCAACGCTTAAACCTAATCCTAAGCAAATTAATACTCCAAAGCTTAAACTTAATACTCTATACCATTTGTGCAGAAAAACGTTCCGCCCTTGATCTTCAGGCCTAAAGTTCACAGTTCAGTGTCATGAAATGGCTAAAATGTGAACCGCTTATCAATTTATTAATTCAAAACCCTTCAATCCAATCATTGAATCGTGATTGCTGTCATGAGCGTTAAAACGCACCGTTTTCATTGCAAAGCGGTGTTGGTCGTGTACCCACAGCGTCTGGGCAAATTCTCAACTGGCCTTAGCTGTTCCGGCACTTTTAGCTTATTCATCCTCTCAAACCCGCAACCAATGGGTGTCAATATTGAGGTCTGGAGTAAATTATGAGCGGCAGCGAATAGGATTGTTTTATAAGCGTAAAATGTTTTACTATTGTTAAAAGGTTAGCCAATCTTACTTTTAGGAGCGTAACAGTAGATTTGGCGTATTCCTAAGCCTAAGCCTAAGCCTAAGCGTTGCAAATGTGTGTTCCTAAGCCTAAGCCTAAATTTAAGCCTCAGCAAATAATGTAATCTAGAATCTAATCCTACACATTAGACGCACCAGAAACATGGACGCGGCTATCAACATGGACCAAAAGCTTTGTAGCTATAGGACGGAAATGCTTGTTGGTATATGTGCACGTAAATATATGTAAAGCAAATGTTGCCATGCCTGTGCACATATGCCGGTATAAGAAGTTGTTGCAATGACCGAGTGGTGTAGTGGTAGCATGCTTTGCTCGAGCACAAGAGGGCCGAGGTTCGATTCCCGGCGTGGTCATTAACTTTGGGCAAAACTTCAAACAGGGGTTGTGCACACCGTATAGTACCTACAATGCTCATTTTAAGGTTTGTTACCGGTCGTCAGTCTCATTAGTGACCATCCTGACCCCGGGTCTTGTTACTTTTAGGGCTATCTCGTTTTCTGGTAAGCCAGCAAAAGAGTAGGCATAGATTTTCGACTACATTTTGTGTGTAGGCTTAGGCTTAGGCTATAAGTTTATAAACTCTTCAAAACATTAAGCCTAAGCCAAAATGTATAACATTGACCGACTCTTTTACAGATTAGTTGCTATTTGTCGAAATATGTTGCATTCTCTGTTAAAGACGCTGGTACGCAACTACACTAGAGTTTTAGGCTTTGTTTGATTTTACTGTTATAAAGTATGAAGCTACAATATTTACTAAATCCTGGATTATAGATCAAAGGGCAAAAGTTACTTTTAGAGCCGCACTGTAAATTTCAGTGAGTTAATTTTACCTCAGAATGAGTTGAATCAATCAGCATGCGTTAGGACTATCAGAACTGAGAATTTTGAGTCGAGTCCAATCATTCAGAGTTAATTAATCAACTAACCCAGAGTCAACTCAATTCAGTGTGGGAATCAACTCAACTCAGATAATGAGTTAATGTTTACTGATATTAATTCAAAAATAACCAACTCCCTAGCTGAATTGATTAATCAACTTATTGGAATTTACAGTGTGTAACTGTAGATTTAGCATATTCCTAAGCGTATCAATGTAAGCGTTAAAAATGTGTGAACCTAAAAGCCTAAGTCTGATCAAAATTATTGTCTAAAAGCTAAGCCTGTTTACTTTGCAGTCCCAAACGGCCTGTCAAAGTTTGTTGCCTTTTTAAACCTATGTTTATATGGAATATATTAAATATGTCTCTGCGTTTTAACTAACTTCAGTCAGTTATGTGTTGGTTTAGTTTTAGACTTACGTGTTCTTAAGCTTAGCGAATAAAGTAGAATTTGTATAAAATAGTCATAGGCTTGTAGGCCAATGTTATTTTTAGCGCCGTAACAGTAGATTAAGCGTATTCCTAAGCCTAAGCGTTGCAAAAGCGTATTCCTAAGCCTAAGTCTAAGCGTAAGCCTACACTGCAAAAAATCAAATTCGACTCCGCCAGAGTCAAACGTGCAACTCAGTCAGCAGAATTTGACTCTGTCGGAGTCAAATTTGACTCAGTTTGTGTAGTCCCGTAGGACCTATTTCAGAGAGAGTCAATTTTACTCACCATTTTTTGCAGTGTATGCAAAAAAAATGTAGTCTAGAATATAAGGATACTCTTTTACAGACCCACTAGAAACCGGGAAGGCCGTAAAAGTAACTTGGGTCGACTTGTAAATAGCAGTGGCTCTATCAAAAAGCAATACGCAGATGGAAGAAGCGATTAGTTTACTACATCCCTGGAATAAGATAAACAGGTATCCATTGAGCATAAAGCCAAAGTCAAAAATAGACTTCAGTCTTTTTGTTTCTTTTGCCCATATTATCAAATGTGTATAGCAACTATTATCATTTAGTAAAAAGTTTCCAAACTGGTTAACTATTGCAGTTGTGTGAACTCAAAATTGGTACACGAGTATAGCAAGTCAAATGTGAAAAATGCGGTATATCTAGAGCTTCTTAGAAAATTACAAGACCTATCACCAACTGCTAATACTTGCTACGAATGCTTGCCCTAGTCTTAGGCACAGAAATCTGAAACAGTTCAAACGGCTATTTCTGTAATCATTACTTAATAGTGACGTAGATTCAAAAGTAATCTATGTGATTGCATACTTTCTTATCTAAGAAACAATATCTATATTAGTTTCGTTTTTTGGTTTCCTGGAAGGTTTCTAGCTTTAACAACATTTTTGCTGGAGCGCAAGGGTCATCATAACCGTTCGAATGGATCACATGGTTATTTGGGACCCAGCAAAACCATTCCCTGTACTGATAGGATAAGGATTTGGCTAATGTTTAGGCTTCCGCTTAGGCTTAGACTTAAGTTTAGTCTTATATATATGCTTTGAGCTGATGCATCGTTCACAATAAAAAATTTCATTTTGACACCGAAAACTCTATAATGTAGGGTTAACACGTCGTGTCAGTTTTCAAAATTGTTATGCGTTAACCCTACCTTAACGCAAAAATTGCGACAACCCTACTCTAACTCGTATCACAGCCCTATCCGAATACGTGTCACAGAGCATTTCGTAACACGCGTTTAGGGTAGGGTTAACGCAATTTTTGCGTTATGATAGGGTTAACGCATGGCAATTTCGAATTTTGACACGTGTTAAAACGTTACTGTTTTTGGTGGCAAAATGAAATTTTTATTGTGAACGATGCATTTCGCGGGCAGGCAATAGGCCGCAAAGATTGGAATGTAAGCATGACGAATTTGCAATAAAGACATTTTTTTAGAATTTTAAGTAAATTTTTATTTTAATATTAATTTAAAAAAATAACACTAAAAATGTCGTATCCTGAAACGGAACCTCCAATCAGCAGTCGACATAGCGCATGCTGTACTTGTCCATACTGGCTTCGTGTCACCGTGTCTTCGCTTGGTATTATTGCAGGCGTTTCTGCAGCGATTGTTTTCGCCGCTCGGTATCATGCAATTAACGCAACTATTTGGGCTATTATATCAGGTATTTATATCCTGAAGACAAAATGTAACCCACTATTGTAATATGGACAAAACGTGTTCCAAGCTGCACCAGTTGTAACGCGAACCCTAGAAAAGACGAGATCTAAAAATTGACTGATATATTTGAAAACGTTGCATTCAAATTCGTTATTTTTAATCAGCTCGCAACACGCTTATTAACTTACCACGCTTTCTTTTAAGGGCGTTGACTGTAAATTCCAGTGAGTTGATTTAAACTCAGACTAATTTGAATCACTCATTCTGACTTAGGACTATCAGAACTCGCAATTTTAAGTTGATATAACTCTTTCTGATTTAATTAATCAACTTTCCCGGCGTCAAATCAACTCAGAGTGACAATCAACTCAACTCGAAGTGAGTGAAAGTTTGCTGTTATTAACTCAGAAGTAGGTAACTAACTTTCCATCTGAGTTGATTAGTCATTGCAATTTACAGTGTTCCCTATTTGGCCTAAGCCTAATCCGAAACTAAGCACTTAAGAGAATTGACTTCTAAGCTTAAATATAAACCGCATTTCTAAGCATGCGTTGTATCAAAAATGTGCAAACAATTCGCTATTCGTTAGTTTTTTGACCTATTAAATTAACATCCAGCTTATGCATAATATATACATTTAGACTTATACTTCAGCTCAAATTGCGTAAAGCCCTATTCACACGTACAAGTTTTTCCCATTGAGAACTCGAAGATGCAACTTTCAAGTGCAACTATTGGCTTTAATTGAACAAAACTTGTGCAATTTACAGCAAGTTTTCGCTAAAACAATTTGCACATGTGAATACACTGCAAAAAATGGTGAGTCAAATATACTGTCTCCAAAATAGGCTCTACGGGACTACACAAACTGAGTCAAATTCAACTCCGCCAGAGTCAAGTTCGTGTCACTGAGTCGCACGTTTCACTCTGGCGGAGTAGAATTTGACTTTAGTTTGTGTAGACCCGTAAAGCTTAGTTCGGAGAGAGTCAATTTGACTCACCATTTTTGCAGTGTACTAGGGTTTATGTTTTTCACTCGAGTACATCGTGACTAAACCGTTTCTAAAACGCATTGCGTTATTAATAATTCATTCGAAAAACATTTTAATTCTGAGCCCATGTAAAGATCAGGTGCGGAACGTTTTTCTGCGGGACGGCAATAAGTGTAAGCTTAAGCTTTAGACTAACTTTTTTTTACTTAGGCTTATTTTTAGCTACAAGCTCATTCTTACGCTTACCTAGACTTACGCTTAGACTTAGGAGTATGGTAATATTACTGTTACGGCCCTGTTCCGTACATTGGCTCAATTTTTAAAATTTCAACTGAAAAAGTTGTTTAACTGAAAATATTGTTATTGATTTCAGTGCTGTTTGCCATTTGGGTTACCATATTACACATCAAACATCGTTGCAAAACCTTAATCAACTATTATCCTCAACTCAGGTCGTTTATGCTAATCGGCTGTTTGGGTCAATTGTTTGGACTCTGTGGACTCGCGGCATATTTATCACTTGGCGGAGTACTGGGCCAAGGTTAGTATTTTGCGTTTTCTATAATCTAAAACTATTTGTGACCCTTGTACGCTGCAAAGAATGGTGAGTCAAATTGACTCTGTCTCCGAAATAGGCTTTTCCTGACTACACAAACTGAGTCAAAATTTGACTCCGCACAGAGTCAAGTTCGACTCAATTTGACTCTGGCGGAGTCGAATTTTGGGCTCAGTTTGTGTAGTTTAGGAAAAGTCTATTTCGGACAGAGTCAGTCTGACTCACCATTTCTTGCAGTGTACGCTTTGTAAATCATTTTCACATTTTTTAGACTTAAGGTCAGTCTTGGGTTTAGAAAATAATCTGCATAAGCTTAAACGTAAGCTTTATCTAAGCCTGAGCCTAAGCCGAAACATAAGCATTTTCATTTAGAATGTAGACGAAGTGCACAAGAGTCTAATTTTTACTTTTCTAAGCTTTCAGTACGCTTCTTTAACGTTAGACGCTTGATTATAGACTTAACGGCCTGTATTCTCTAATGTGTGTAGCGCCTATCACACCAGTTGGTGATAGTTCTTGTACCTTTCGAACCAGGGTCAGATTTGAAATTAAGCACATGTATTGTAGTCGATTCAATTTACTTTACTTCTGTGCAAATTTTGATATTTGCATTTGCAGCAATTCCTTAGTATTGCAGCAATTCGTTAGTATGAAAACCTAATCCTAACTGGTGATAGGTGCTATATCAATTTGAGAATATGGGCCAAGATGTAAACGCCTAAACCTTAGGCTTCACTGAGCGGCATGATGTATAGTGCGTAAATTGTCAATTGTGCAAATTAATTATTGTATGTTTTTGAAATTTACAATTATTTGTTAATTGGTGGTTTACCGGCTAAAGGAATGTATCCATGAAGCGCCAGGGGTGGTCAGCGTTTTTATACTCGGGCGTTGATATTCATTTAAATCAAATGGTATTTTTTATTTTATATTTGAAAATTTTAAATTTTACTAAGGTAGCGTGAAGTAGAAAAGTTTAAAATAAATATTTTGAATTTAGTAGTCTCAAAATTTGTTACGGTTAGGGATATTTTTTAAAATTTCCGGCAAGGTATCACTAGTAAATGCCATCTATAGATCTTGAACACTTTATGGTACTCCCACTGTTAACGGTGACGCTTACGCGTCGACCCAGGCTTACGTAGTGACTTAGGTAAAGGTTTCGGTTTAGGCTAAATAAGCTTATGTAAGCTTTTTTGTAAACCTAAGCCTTTAACCTGGGCCTGTATTCTCAAATGTGAGCAGCACCTATCACCAGTTGTTGATATGTGTTGTCAGTTTTGAACCAGTGAATGCTGAGGCTTCAATTTCCAGCACATTTTCACATATAATTTGCTCTACTCCTGTACCAATTTTGAGTTCAACATTTGCAATAGTTTATGAGTTGGAAAACTTATTACTAACTGATGATAGTTGCTATACACATTTGAGAATATATGGCCCTGCGCTGTCAGGATGGTTTTTGCAAAATTTTACATTTTAACATTTCAGGAGTTTCTGGAGACGATTTGATGGGCGAAAATTACTGGATCGCTAGTGTTTGGGCATTTATGACATGGAAATGGTCATTTTATGTGTTTTGGTTTTCTCGTTCGTATAAACGAGAATACGAAATCGAATACGGCCTAATACCTGCCGAAGTGAACAGCGGTGATACACGCATTAAATACAGACATTTTGTATGTTGAACAATATATATATATATATATATATATATATATATATATATATATATATATATATATATATATATATATTGAGTTTTATTTCATTCTGCAGTATTTTTTGGCCAAAAAATTTGAATTTATGAAATGTCGAGTTAAATTTTGTTAAACCATTTGAATAATCTTACAATATGACTTTAGTAATTTTAAACAACGATTCTTCGTTTGTCCAGAACAATAGTTATTCGAGTCCAAGCTTAAGATTAATCTTATGTGGAAACTTATGAAACTAAGCAGACTCTTAAAAGGGCATTAGTCTCATTCTGGGGGTAATCTTAGCGATATCTTCTCACCGAAAAGGCGTAATTTTAGATTAACATGTAAATTGGCACGGTCGTAGAACATAGTGTCATTCAAACCGGTGTTATAGGCTTTTTTCAAACATTGTTTTGACTGAATATGAGTATTTCTTAATAAAAGTATACGTTTCGATTAATCAGTTGAATCGAAATTGTACGATTATAGATCTTATAAATTGCCATCTTCAAAATAAAATACCATTTTTGAGGCCAATGTTTAACTTTAAGGGGCGTAACAGTAGATTAAGCGCATTCTTATAAAACTATGCCTAAAGCCTAAGCGTTGCAAAAATGTGTTCATAAGCATAAGCTGAAGCCTAAGCCTTAGCCTAGGCAAAAAATGTAATCTAGAATCTAAACATGCTCTTTTATGGACCCACCAGAAACCTGGACGCCCTTTAAAGTAACATGGGCCATTTTTGCAATAACCAATGGTACATATGTGTTTGCGTCCATTCGGATCCGTAGCCAAAGGGGTGGGCCAGGGGTTTCCCCTCTGGAAAATTTTTGACCCCTACGTAGAAAATTTCAACCTTGCTTGTAAGTATCGAATACCCTTGTATGCCCCTCCTCAACAAATATTAGCCCACACCTAGCAAAATGAGCAGGCTATGGACCTGCGTCGGGCCCGTAGCCGAGAGGGGGGGGCGTGGTTCTTAGCCCTGCCATGGAATAATTATTGCCCCCATGTAGAAAATTTTCAACCTTGCTTGTAAGTCAACGAAAACCCTTGTATGCCCCTCCTGAAAAAATATTAGCACACAACTGGCAAGATGAGCTCGCTACGGGCCTGACCTACGTCCACCGCCTCGATCGAGTAAACATAGAGTGACCCTATATTTTGTTGGTCATTGTCAATTGTTTGAACTTATAAAGATGTAATAGCTATAGACGGTATACTAAAATAACTCGAGACCAGAAAAAAGCTTTTTAGATAGCCATCTGTGGATCCTTGAAGTCACAACATTTCCTATTTTTACATGAGGATATTCAGTCCCTTAACTGATATCCTGGTTCCGCCGCTGTCTATTTTAGGTACAGGTCCTTACGGATACCATCGCGACGAAGTAAACGCGTAAATGATTTTTGGGCTCCGATTCTAAATAACGCTCTATTGTTTCGCTAACGTCTTCTAAACGTTTAAATGTGCTTGAAGTTTGCCCCACAGGTATATACTTTTTTAAACTTGCACCAATTGCAACTTTCATAAGCCGGTCTGTATTTATTCTAAAATCAAAAATCTTTGAATAGACCCGAGAGAATTATACAAAAGCTACTGACACTCAAGTAAGACGTTTCGACAACGCTTCGACTACGACAGCTGCCCCTCAGCATGCGAGTTGGGGCCTCTTTGACCTTATTCTGGCAACACCCGTACCTGAACCAAAACCGGTGACCATAATTGCCTGGGGTGCATAAACATACTCTGGTCAACACAAATCAGCCCGAGAAGCAACCGAGAAGCTAAACAGTACATACGGCGATGCATAGCTGAACTCTGCCGAATTCGCAATGTTTTTTTTTAAAAATTTTCATTATGTTTCAGCTTGACCGCGACCACAATGAGCCGGGGTCACTTCCTCGGGGCTGTAAAAATGTTGCATTATTGACCTGCAAACGAGTTTGTCTTATACTTCCAGTTCAACCAGAACGAAAATGCGTGGCGCATAAGCTAATTTAATCAACTTTTATAATGAATGTCTTTGGACACTTAGACTCGCCTTCACCTACATTAGCGTAACCTCTTACAGTATATATATATATATATATATATATATATATATATATATATATATATATATATATATATATATATATATATTATATATATATTATATATTATATATACCTATTATATATATATCAGAATTTTTTTGAATGTTTTCGACTTTAACTTTTAAAATTTAAGTAAAAAATTAATGTTTTTGACAACTCAAACTACTTGTAGTGCACGAGTTGTTGCGTTGCGTTGTCGTCTCGCATTAATGATGTAACTTTTTGGTTAAAAATTTGTTTACAGACATTTTTAAGGGTATCCGATTGGGGTCTTTCGCTGAAAATTTCAGTATGAAAAATTTTCGGTTTTTACTGTAAACTTTTGATGTAAATTTTGTTTTGTGACCCGGAGAAATGCGGCGAATATGCGTGAAGAATGAAATAATTGCGACTCAGGCAAGATGAAGAATTTTGACGACATTGTGCGCCCGTAGTTAAAGAGGACCATGGGGCGGACTCGTAACCAAGGGTTGGGGGCCAGGGGTCGGACTAGTAGCCAAGGGTTGGTGGGCAGAGGAGGCTCAGCCCCCCTGGAAAAAACTTTGGCACCCATAGAAGATTTTTAATCTTGCTTGTAAGTCATCGGAAACCCTTGAATGCCCCTCCTGAAAATTTTTGCCACCCTCCCCTAGCAAGGTGAGCTGGCTACTGGCCTGCCAGGGGGGCTGAACTCCAATAGAAAAATTTTTATTACTTTTGGTACGATTTTGAGCAATAAATATTCCTAAACCAAAATTTTTGGCACATTAACGAAATATTTGCTAAGATTATAATCATTTAGTTTTTAATTATCTTTCGGTTCACATCCGGTTCCGGCAAACTTTGTCGACCAGACGGGTTCCGTCATTTTCAACTTCCGGTTGAACTCGATCGTGCAGCATTTTAACGTTGGCTTCACATTTTTGACAACATTTCTACAAACACTAACGGATCCAGAATGGGGGAAGGCGGGGAGGCGTACGGCCCCCCATCAAAAATTGTTTGTGTTAAAAATGGTAACGCCCGTACCTAACAATTTTTCGCCGTCAGAAAATTTTTTCGCTACAAAACCAGAGGCGCCACTTGTACAATTTGTTGCGTTTCATAACATTTGCCAGCCCGCCTGCGACCCGTCAAAAATGTTTTGGATCGACCTTGTCTACAAAACGTCATTTCAACAGTTGATCGCAATTTCTACGATAAGAAACCGGTACGTTGCTGAATCGTTAGCAAAATGATCACCGAGAACACCATTTTGTGTCAAAAACGGTTATATTTTTGGCCGTTTTGTTTAAATGAGGCCCCAGCTGCTTGGCTGTGTAGGATGTGTACCGGTTTGTATTGTATGTTTTAATACAATGTTGTTGATGTTTGTGTTGAATGTTTACTGTAATGTATGCGTTTATAATGAGTTTCAGCGACGGCGTGGCACCGATGTGCTCAATTGGATCTACGGCTTTGAGAATCTTTACGACCTGGATTTCGTCTGTTGCAAAATGAGTTAAGACTCGAGTACAGATTTTGCGATCAATGTATAGAACACGGCCGTAACAGTAGTGCAAAGCACCTTGCTGAACTAAAGCCTACGCCTCGTGAGCCAAGAATTCGATTGCAGTTTGGAGACCTGGGAATGGAAGTAAAATTTGATTGGCTAAGCATGCAATGCTTGTCCAATGAATATCGGGATTGATACATCAAACGGCAATATGAAGACGCCAGAGACGCGAATTTAGGAAATAACACATGTATTCTCCAATCAGTCTTGCCGTATTCGTAATTTTGCCTATTTTAATAGGTCATTTGAAGCAGTTAACAACGTGTTTTCCAGACAAATAAAGTAAAACATAAAAACGACGATTGTTTATGTTACTTTTAGGGCTGTCCCGGTTTCTGGTGGGTCTGTAAACGAGTAGGCATACATTCTAGACTACATTTTTTTCTTCGACTTAGGTTTAAGCTTAGGCTTAGGAACACGCTTTTGCAACGCTTAGGCTTAGGCTGCTTAGGCTTGGCAATACGCTTAATTGACTGTCACGGCCTGAAAAGTAACGGACTGTTACGGCCCTAAAAGTAACGCTGGCCACGACGAGGATACAACATGAGAATTGAAACTTTTTTACACATTTGATGCAATGAAAAATTTGCTAAAAACGAGCTTTAAACCTATAAAATACTAACGAAAAATAGATTTAAACATAATTTTTAAGGGCCTACCTACTAAACATACGTTTAAACCTACGCCTAAGCCTAAGTCAAAGCATAAGCTCCCTCCCCACCCCAAGTCTTTGACTCAAAGTCTTACCAGAAACTTCCAGTTCCCTTGTATCAAAGTGTGCAAGCTTCGATTCATAAACATGGGCCAACGTGTAAAGCGAAGTAAAGATACCCAAGAACCCTAATAAAACACGGACTAAATGTTTCACGAAATATCATCTAAAATCGGCCTATGTGAAATAGATAACAGGGGCGGAAAGCATTTTCTGCGAGACTGCAATAAGCTTAAGTTTTCAACAGATTTTTTGCTTAGACCCTAAGCTTAAGCGTATGCTTAATAGGTGTAAGCTCTTTCTTACCCATCGAGGCTTAGGCTTAAGTTCAGCAAGGTGCTTTGCACTACTGTTACGGCCGTGTTCTATACGTTGATCGCAAAATCTGTACTCGAGTCTTAACTCATTTTGCAACAGACGAAATCCAGGTCGTCTTAAAAACTCTAAAAACCATAAACGCCAATTTGAGCACGTGGGTGCCACACCGTGCCTAAAACCGTATAATAACGTGCACTACAGTAAACATTCAACACAAACATCAACAACATTGTATTAAAACATACAATACAAACCGGTACACATCCTACACAGCCAAGCAGCTGGGGCCTGACGTAAACAAAACGGCCAAAAATATAACCGTTTTTGACACAAAATGGTGTTCTCGGTGATAATTTTGTTAAGACAACTCTCAGCAACGTACCGGTTTCTTGTCGTAGAAATTGCGATCAACTGTTGAAATGACGTTTTGTAGACAGAGGTGGATCCGAAACATTTTTGACGGGTCGCAGGCGGGCTGGCAAATGTTATGAAACGCAACAAATTGTAAGGTAAGAGGGACCTTATCATTTTATCACCAAAAAATTTTCTGACGGCGAAAAATTGTTAGGTACGGGCGTTACCATTTTAACACAAACAATTTTTGATGGGGGGCGTACGCCTCCCCGCCTACCCCCATTCTGGATCCGTTAGTGTTTGTAGAAATGTTGTCGAAAATGTGAAGCCAACGTTAAAATGCTGCACGATAGAGTTCAACCGGAAGTTGAAAATGACGGAACAGTTAGTAGACAAAGTTTGCCGGAACCGGATGCAGAACAGAAAGATAATTAAAAACTAAATGATTATAATCTTGGCGAATATTTGGTTAATGTGCCGAAAATTTTCGTTTAGGAATATTTGTTGCTCAAAATGGTACCAAAAGTAATAAAAATTTTTCTATTGGAGTTCAGCCCCC